>CM035435.1:84054903-84067403 GCA_020310875.1 Ceratopteris richardii
TCTATCTATCTATCTATCTATCTATCTATCTATCTATCTATCTATCTATCTATCTATCTATCTATCTATCTATCTATCTATCTATCTATCTATCTATCTATCTATCTATCTATCTATCTATCTATCTCTCTGTCTATCTTGTTGAGAGTGATGGATGGATGCACTCAGGAAATCAGTTGGTGCTGCAAAACCTGCTTCACACCTGCCCTCTTTTCTCTTCAGATATACTTAGTACACTAGCTTAGCTTCCAAATGACATAAAGAAACCATATATGTACTTTGGAAATGGTTTGGGTAATGATCAAACCAAAACAGATAACTTTGTACTTCAAAAATCAAGCAAAACCTTCTATTCCTGTAGTGATACCTGCTCAGACTTTTACTCAGTGTGTCCAGCACACTTAAAATTGGAACAATTCCTTTTGGGAGTATTAATGTACCTTAGTAAGCTACCAATCACAAGTGGAATCACTTCAATTGATAAACTATGCACTGAGAAATAAGTTTAGCAAAATTATAATCACCCCCGACTTTTCAGGAACTCTGCAGACTGAGACCAGTGTGCACTTCGAATCGATTTTCTCCCAATTGGCTGAATGAAATCCTTTGAAATTTTGTATGCTTGTAGTAGACTTTGAGCGGGTTCCAATGAGCTATAGATCTCTTGATTTGGTTCAGTAGATCCAGAGAAATGCTCCTTTGAAGTTGATAGACTTGGAGTAGGACACTCGGAAAAAACAGAGATGATGAATGTATACTTCTATTGATAAATGTGTTTGTACAATCTCATTAGCTTGACAAGCATAGCTAAATGAGGTATTGTGGTGTTGGCAATAGAGTAGCCTTCACACACAATGAGTTACAATGAAATTTTGCCTCGGGGAGTGAGCTAGAGTGAGTGTGTAACCCGCGACTTTTTACTTCATTTTTTATAGGAGTCTTGAGATCATTTGAATTTGAAATTCAAACTTAGGCTCCCTTGAATCTCTCCTCTAAAAGTAGGGAGATATTCTCTCCATCTCAACATTCAAATTTCCACGACTAATGAAGTAGGTGGATGACTTAAAGTGATTTCAAACAAATGATAAGTCACTTAGACTTTTACAAGGGATAAAGAGATAAGTACATATAAGCATATGTTCATATGAGCCTTGCTTCAAGTGAAGCCTTGATAAACCTTTATCCATGCTAGTCTTCCATATGTCCAAGGTTCTAAGCCAATGTGTGTAGGCTTGTCTTGCACCAACAGCTCCCCCTCAAGCCAAACACTTGGCTTAATTCTTCTTCTTCATTCTTCAATTACTTCCTGCAATCCAATCATAGATTTGAATCTGCATAGTTTGTTTCCATCCAATGCCTTTGTAAGTAAATCTGCACATTGCATATTAGTAGATACATATGTCAATTGTATATCTTTACTTAGCAATTTCTCTCTCACATAGTGGTAATGAACCTCTATGTGCTTTGTTCTGGCATGATAAATTGGATTTGCTGCAAGGTGAAGAGAGCTAGTGTTGTCTCCAAATATAATAGGTGGTCTTGTGAGTAGACCTAACTCTGTATATAGAAGCTTCAACCAGATAGCTTCTTGAGTTGCATTGGCAAGCCCTCTATACTCTGCTTCAGTGGATGATAATGCCACTGTAGGTTGCTTCTTAGCTGACCAAGAGATAGGCTTGTCTCCTGCAAAACAAATATATCCTGAGGTGCTTCTCCTATCATCCTTGCATCCTTCCCAATCTGCATCTGAGTAAACTTTTATGTCAATATCTGATGTATAAGGAAAATACAAACCATGACTTTGTGTTCCCTTCAAATACTTCAAGATCTTCTTTGCTGCCTCTAGGTGAGGTGTCCTTGGTTTGTGCATGAATTGACTAAGCACACTTACTCCATATGCTATGTCAATTCTTGTCAAGGTAGCATAGTTCAAACTACCCACCATACTTTGGTATCCTGTAATGTCTTTGATTTCTTCTCCTTCATGAGCACTTAGCTTTTGGTTAACCTCCATTGGAGTAGTAGATACCTTAGCATCCTGCAAACCAAACTTCTTGACCATATCCTGTACATACTTCTTTTGAGTAATGTAGATACCTGAATTTGTGTAGATCAATTCAAGACCTAGGAAATATTTTAGTAATCCAAGATCACTAATCTTGAATTCTTTCATCATCTGTCCTTTGATGTGTCTAATCCCATTGACATCATTACCTGTAATGATGATGTCATCTACATAAACACATAAGTAAATTACCTCTGTACTACTTCTTTTTATGAACAGAGAAGTGTCTGCTTTGCTCATCACAAATCCTTGGTCTTGGAGGTAGGTGGTCAATCTGTAGTTCCATGCTCTAGGTGCCTGCTTCAAACCATACAGAGCCTTCTTCAATTTACAAACATAATGTACCTTTTTTGGATCTTCATAGCCAGGTGGTTGTGACATATAGACTTCTTCAGATATCCATCCATTCAAGAATGCATTCTTCACATCCAATTGGTACATGTTCCAATTCTTGGATGCAGCTACACTCACCAAAACTCTGATAGTTGGCATCTTGGCCACAGGAGAAAAAGTCTCCTCATAATCAATGCCTTGGGTTTGTGCAAAACCCTTGGCTACCAACCTAGCTTTGTACTTGTTAATTGTTCCATATGAATTCTTCTTCAATTTGTAGATCCATCTGGATCCTATTACCTTCATAGAATCCTTCTTGGGTACCAAGTCCCAAGTATTACTCTCTTTGAGGGCTTCTATCTCCTCATCCATGGCTTCTCTCCATTCTGGCTTTGTAATTGCTTCTTCATAGGTACCTGGTTCTTCATTCAACAAGTCTTTTGCAAGATATACAGAATGTTTAGTTACAAGTGATGTGTCATACCCAAATCTGATAGGCTTCTTCTTCTCTCTCTGAGATCTTCTCATTGCTTGAGTAGAAGTTTCTGCCTTATCCTCCAATTGCTTCATCTTCATCTTTCCTTTGGATTTCCAAGCCTTGAACTCTTCAAGGTTTATTGTATCATCATCTGAGCTTGAATCTTCTTGCTGAGTTGGCTCTTCCTTGGTAAGCTTTGGAAAATCTTCCTCCATGTCATAGGGTAGATTCACTTTCCTGCATTCATTCTCATACCATGAGTCATTCTCATCAAATATGACATCTCTGCTTACCTTGAACCCTTTGTTTGTGGGGTTGTAGAATCTGTATCCCTTTTGGTTCAAATCATAACCAATGAAGATACATTTCTCAGCCTTGGGGTCTAGCTTTCCTCTTACCTGTGAGGGAATATGCACATATGCTACACAACCAAAGATTTTGCAATGATCCAGAGAGGGTCTCTTACCATGCCAAGCTTCATATGGTGTCATGCCATCAAGTGATTTGGATGGCAACCTATTGATGAGATAAGTGGCAGTGGATACACTCTCTGCCCATAGGTAATTTGGCAACTTTTTCTCATTGAGCATAGACCTAGCTGTTTCCACTATAAGTCTATTCCTTCTTTCTGCTACCCCATTTTGTTCAGGTGAGTACCTTGTAGTGATCTCCCTCTTGATGCCTCTTCCCTGCAAGAAGTCTTCAAACTCATTGGAGAAGTATTCTCCTCCACCATCTGACCTTAGCCTCTTCAAGCTTCTACCTGTTTGATTCTCAACAAGTGCAAGATACCTCTTGAAACAATTAAACACTTCATCTTTATGCTTCATAAAATATAAAATGGTCCACCTGCTATAGTCATCAATAAAAGACACATAATATCTTGAACCAGAAATGGAAGGGTCCTTGCTAGGTCCCCAAACATCTGTGTGTACTAAGTCTAGGTAGTCTTCATGCATGGAACCTTTCCTTGAGTAGGGTAATCTGTGAGACTTACCAAATTGACATGATCCACATTTATAAATCATGTGTTGCTTGGATACATTAGGTATCCCAAGTGTTGGATGTGATGGCTGGGTACAATCAGAAGATCAAGGTGGTGCTGCTAGACCTGCTTCACACCTGCCCTTTCTTTTCTTCAGATATGGTTAGGAGACTCCTTGAGCTTCCAAATGACACCAAGAAACTATATATGTGCTTTACAAAGTGATTGAGAAATGATCAAATCAAAACAGATAAGTTTGAACCTTCATAAGTCCAAAAAACTTGCTATTTCTGTACTGACACCTGCTCAGTCCTAAGCTCGGTGTGTCCAGCACACTTACAATTGGTCTAATTCCTTCTGGGAGTATTAAATTAACTTAACAAGCTACCATTAGCAAGTTAAATCACTCCAAATGACAAACTATACACTGAGCATGATGTTTAGCAAACTCAGGGACACCCCCGATTTTTTAGGAATCACACAGAGATATACCAGTGATCACTTCGACAGCAATTTCTCCCAATTGGCTGAATAGATTGACTTGAAACTTTGTAGTGTTGTAGAATACTTTGAGCTGGTTCCAATGAGTCCTGGATCATCAAATTTGGTTCAGTAGATCTTGAGATATGCTTCTTGGAAGTTGACAGAGTTGGAGGTAGTCACTCAGAGAAAACAGAGACTATGAATATATGTATATTGATTAAATCTAATGATTGTACATTCCCATTGGCATGTAAAGTGATGCACAATGGTACTCAGAGATGTAGGCTATGGTGTAGCTCACACACACTCATTGATTGACTCAGAATTGCCTCGGGAGGAGTGAAGGATACCCGCGACTTTTGACTTGTAGCTTTTATAGAGATTGAGTAAAATTTTGAATTTCAAATCTATGTCAATCTCCTTGAATCATGTACCTAAAAGTGAATGAGATATTCTCTCAATCATTCACCCACTCAATCAATCAAATTTTCCACGACTTCCTCTGTTAGGTGTGATTACATGAGTAGTTAAAGTCATATAGACTTTTACATGAGATAAAAGTAAAAATCACTAAGACTAGGTTCACATGATTATTGAATCTTGTGAATGTGTCATCCAAGGGTTCAATCTTTTATGCTTTCCAAGGGTTCAATAGTCCAAGCTTTAAGTTGGGTCTTCAAAGGTACACAACAAAGCCAAGTGTTAAGGCTTGTTTGCACCAACAGCTCCCCCTCAAGCCAAACACTTGCTTGAGTCTTCATCTTTAGTCTTCAATGATATCCTGTAATCCAATCATGGATTTAAACCTGCATAGCTTGCTTCCATCCAAAGCTTTTGTAAGCAAATCTGCACATTGAATATTAGTGGACACATATGATAATTGGATTTCTTTGCTCAGTAATTTCTCCCTCACATAGTGGTAATGAACCTCTATGTGTTTTGTCCTAGCATGATACACAGGATTAGCAGCTAAATGAAGTGAACTTGTGTTATCACCAAATATGATAGGTGGCCTTGTGTATAGGCCCAATTCTGAATAGAGTAACTTTAACCATATTGATTCTTGAGTGGCATTGGCTAGCCCTCTGTACTCTGCCTCAGTAGATGATAGAGCCACTGTGGGTTGTTTCTTGGATGACCAAGAAATAGGTTTATCACCTGCAAAGCATATGTAACCAGATGTACTCCTCCTGTCATCCTTGCAACCTGCCCAATCTGCATCTGAGTATACCTTGATGTCAATGTCTGATGAATATGGATAATACAAACCATGATTTTGTGTTCCCTTTAGGTACTTTACTATCTTCTTGGCTGCCTCCAAATGTGGTACTCTTGGCTTATGCATAAATTGGCTAAGTACACTAACACCATATGAGATATCAATCCTAGTTAAGGTAGCATAATTAAGACTACCTACCAAACTTTGGTAACCTGTAATATCCTTGAGTTCTTCTCCTTCATGTGCACTGAGTTTGTGGTTGACCTCCATAGGAATGTTTGAGACTTTAGCTTCCTGCAAGTTAAACTTCTTGACCATGTCCTGAATGTACTTCTTCTGAGTAATGTATATACCTGAATTTGTGTAGACCAATTCAAGTCCTAGGAAGTACTTCAATAATCCAAGATCATTGATCTTGAATTCCTTCATCATTTGACCTTTGATGTGTCTAATTCCTTGAACATCATTTCCTGTAATAATGATGTCATCAACATAGACACACAAGTATATTACCTCTGAATTGTTCTTCTTTATAAACAATGAAGTATCTGCTTTACTCATCACAAATCCTTGATCCAAGAGATAGGTTGTCAACCTATAGTTCCATGCTCTAGGTGCCTGCTTCAATCCATACAGAGCTTTCTTCAATTTGCAAACATGATTTACCTTATTGGGATCCTCATAGCCAGGTGGTTGTGACATGTAGACCTCTTCAGATATCCATCCATTCAAGAATGCATTCTTCACATCCAATTGGTACATGTTCCAATTCTTGGATGCAGCTACACTCACCATAATTCTGATAGTTGGCATCTTTGCCACAGGAGAAAATGTCTCCTCATAATCAATGCCTTGGGTTTGTGCAAAACCCTTGGCTACCAACCTAGCTTTGTACCTGCTTATTGTACCATCTGAGTTCCTTTTGAGTTTGTAGATCCATCTGGATCCTATCACCTTCATGGAGTCCTTCTTGGGTACCAAGTCCCAAGTATCACTCTCCTTGAGAGCCTCCATTTCTTCATCCATTGCTTCCTTCCATTCTGGTTTAGTAATAGCTTCCTCAAATGTACCTGGTTCTTCACTTAAGATGTCCTTTGCAAGATATACAGAGTGCTTGGTTACAAGTGAAGTATCATATCCATACCTAATAGGTTTCTTCTTTTCCCTTGAAGATCTCCTCATAGCTTGAGTTGAGGATTCTGGATTGTCTTCAAGTTGCTTCATCTTCATCTTCCCTTTTGATTTCCAAGCTTTGAACTCTTCAATGTTGATGGTGTCTTCATCATCTGAGCTTGTGTCCTCATTCTGAGTTGGTTCTTGCCTGACAAGCTTTGGAAAGTCTTCTTCCATATCATAAGGTAAACTCACTTTCCTGCACTCATTATCATACCATGAATCATTTTCATCAAAGATGACATCTCTGCTTACCTTGAAGCCTTTGTTTGAGGGGTTATAGAACCTGTATCCTTTCTGATTCAAATCATAACCAATAAAGATACACTTTTCAGCCTTAGGGTCTAGCTTTCCCCTTACCTGTGAGGGAATATGCACATATGCAACACACCCAAAGATCTTGCAATGATCCAGAGAAGGTCTCTTACCATGCCAAGCCTCATAGGGTGTCATTCCATCAAGTGTCTTTGATGGCAACCTGTTGATCAAGTATGTGGCAGTAGATACACTCTCTGCCCAAAGATAATTTGGTAGTTTCTTTTCATTAAGCATAGACCTAGCTGTCTCCACAATGAGTCTATTTCTTCTTTCAGCTACCCCATTTTGTTCAGGAGAGTACCTAGTGGTAATCTCCCTCTTGATGCCTCTTTCCTGCAGGAACTCTTCAAAGTCATTGGAGAAGTATTCTCCACCACCATCAGACCTTAACCTCTTCAAATGTCTACCTGTTTGATTCTCTACTAATGCAAGATACCTTTTGAAGCAATTAAATACTTCATCTTTATGTTTCATGAAGTACAAGACAGTCCATCTGCTATAATCATCTATAAAAGATACATAGTACCTTGATCCAGATATGGATGGCTCCTTGCTTGGTCCCCAAACATCTGTATGCACCAATTCCAAGTAATCTTCATGCATAAATCCTTTCTTGGTATATGGCAACCTGTGTGACTTACCAAATTGACCAGCCCCACACTTGTATATCATGTGTTGCTTGGATACATTAGGTATCCCAAGCACACATTGATCTCTGCTCATCTGCTTTATGGTTCTCTCTCCAATGTGACCCAATCTCTTGTGCCACATCTCCAATTCTGATAGGGTTTGGTCCCTATAGTTGTACAAGGCAATACTTTTAGTATCCTCAAGTTCAAAGGTAAACAATCTACCTGACTTCTCTCCCTTGGCTATCCTTCTGAATCCATGTCTTGGATCCTCCACAAATGCACCATGTTGAGTGAACCTGACCTGTAGACCTTTTTCAACAATCTGACCTACACTCATCAGATTCTTGGTGATTGTTGGAACATACAATACTCTGCTAAGTAAATTCTGATTACCATCACTTGTTTTGACATTACCTATTTTAACCACTGAGTGTTTAGTGTCATCACCTGTCTGCACTTGGTGCTTGCCTTTAGGTTCTTCCAAATCAGAGAGTAAGGCAACATTCCCAGCTACATGGTTAGAGCAACCTGAGTCAATATAGAACAAATGATCATCATTAATACCTGATTTAGATGTCATGTTCATAATCAACAAGGAATCATCTTGATCCTCTGCATAATTATTGTAATCCTTTCTGTTCCTGTATCCTCCTTGATAATTGCCATTGTGATTGTAGCTATTGTTGTAGTTATTGTTGTAATTATTGTTGTAGCCATGGTAGCCTTGAGATTGATTGAATCTGCCTCTGTCTTGGGAGTATCCTCCTCTTTGGTGACCTCTTCCTCTTTGATTTTTGTAGTTCTTGTAGCATTCATCTGTAGTATGGTTAGACAAGCCACAAATATTGCATGGAGATTGATTATAGGGTCTCCCCCTACCTGACTTACCTCCTCTGCCCCTACCTCTAGATGATCTACCTCTCCCTGCATAGTTTGCTTGGGAGGTGGATCCTTCATCATCAACCTTCTTGTTTTTACCCTTATCTTTAGACTTCTTATCTGTATATAGGGCAGAGGGATTGTTACCTTTTGATTGCTCTCCATTCTTTGTGATCTTGGCTTCATGTGTAAAGAGTTGTCCAATCAGAGTTGTTAGATCAGGTGCTTGAATGTCCATGTACAAGTCCATTGCAGTGGTAAAGCTCTCCCACTTGTCATCTGCTTTGAGTCCATTGATCACTTGTCTGACTATTTGCTCTTCTTCAATTTCTTCTCCAACACTTGCAAGTTGATCTGCAATGTCTTTGACTTTGGTGACAAATTCTGAGACACATTGTTTTGATTGCTTCCTGAGAGTTGTAAACTCAATCCATAGCTGATTCTTTCTGGCCCTTGTGCTTGATGAGAAGTATGTTGACAAGGTCTCCCAAGTCTCTTGGGAAGTCTTACAATTCCTAACATGAGGTAGAAGGAAATCAGAGATAGAGTTTAGAAGATATGACCTTGCCAAAGCATCTTTAGCACACCATTGATTAAGTCTCTCATGCTCATCCTTTGTAGGTAGGCCTCTGGTTTTGAATGAGGGCAACTCCTCATCCCCTGATATGTATCCATACAAGCTTCTCCCTTGTAGATAAGTCTTCATTCTTAATGACCATGCCTGGTAGTTATTCCTATCCAATTTGTCAATAAAGGAAGGGAAACCATCACCCATGATTACCTTGTTGGCTCTGATACCACTGTTGGATGTGATGGCTGGGTACAATCAGAAGATCAAGGTGGTGCTGCTAGACCTGCTTCACACCTGCCCTTTCTTTTCTTCAGATATGGTTAGGAGACTCCTTGAGCTTCCAAATGACACCAAGAAACTATATATGTGCTTTACAAAGTGATTGAGAAATGATCAAATCAAAACAGATAAGTTTGAACCTTCATAAGTCCAAAAAACTTGCTATTTCTGTACTGACACCTGCTCAGTCCTAAGCTCAGTGTGTCCAGCACACTTACAATTGGTCTAATTCCTTCTGGGAGTATTAAATTAACTTAACAAGCTACCATTAGCAAGTTAAATCACTCCAAATGACAAACTATACACTGAGCATGATGTTTAGCAAACTCAGGGACACCCCCGATTTTTTAGGAATCACACAGAGATATACCAGTGATCACTTCGACAGCGATTTCTCCCAATTGGCTGAATAGATTGACTTGAAACTTTGTAGTGTTGTAGAATACTTTGAGCTGGTTCCAATGAGTCCTGGATCATCAAATTTGGTTCAGTAGATCTTGAGATATGCTTCTTGGAAGTTGACAGAGTTGGAGGTAGTCACTCAGAGAAAACAGAGACTATGAATATATGTATATTGATTAAATCTAATGATTGTACATTCCCATTGGCATGTAAAGTGATGCACAATGGTACTCAGAGATGTAGGCTATGGTGTAGCTCACACACACTCATTGATTGACTCAGAATTGCCTCGGGAGGAGTGAAGGATACCCGCGACTTTTGACTTGTAGCTTTTATAGAGATTGAGTAAAATTTTGAATTTCAAATCTATGTCAATCTCCTTGAATCATGTACCTAAAAGTGAATGAGATATTCTCTCAATCATTCACCCACTCAATCAATCAAATTTTCCACGACTTCCTCTGTTAGGTGTGATTACATGAGTAGTTAAAGTCATATAGACTTTTACATGAGATAAAAGTAAAAATCACTAAGACTAGGTTCACATGATTATTGAATCTTGTGAATGTGTCATCCAAGGGTTCAATCTTTTATGCTTTCCAAGGGTTCAATAGTCCAAGCTTTAAGTTGGGTCTTCAAAGGTACACAACAAAGCCAAGTGTTAAGGCTTGTTTGCACCAACACCAAGCACACATTGATCCCTGCACATTTGCTTTAGAGTCCTTTCACCTATGTGCCCTAATCTTTTATGCCATATCTCTAACTCTGAAAGTGTCTGATCCTTGTAATTATACAAAGCAATGTTTTTTGTATCTTCTAGCTCAAATGTAAATAGTCTACCTGATTTCTCCCCTTTGGCTATCCTTCTGAATCCTTGTTTTGGGTCCTCCACATATGCTCCATGTTGTGTGAATCTGACCTGCAAACCTTTCTCCACAATCTGACCAACACTCATTAAATTCTTAGTTATTGTTGGTACATAGAGTACCCTGCTTAATAGGTTCTGATTACCATCACATGTCTTCACATTTCCAATTTTGACAACAGAGTGTTTAGTGTCATCACCTGTTTGTACCTGATGTTTACCCTTGGGCTCTTCCAAATCAGAAAGTAGTGCCACATTGCCAGCTACATGGTTAGAACATCCTGAGTCAATGTAAAATAAATGATCATCATTTGTACCTATCTTGGAGGTCATGTTCATGATCAATAAGGAGTCATCCTGCTCCTCTGTGTAGTTGTTGTAATCTCTTCTATTTCTGAATCCACCTTGGTAGTTTCCATTGTGGTTGTTGTTGTAGTTGTTGTTGTATTGGTTGTTGTACCCATTGTAGCTTTGATGTTGGTTGAATCTGCCTCTCCCTTGAGAGTATCCACCTCTTGAGTAGCCTCTTCCTCTCTGATTTTTGTAGTTCTTGTAGCATTCATCTGTGGTATGATTGGACAATCCACAGATGTTGCAAGGTGATGAGTTGTAGGGTCTCCCCCTACCTGACTTACCTCCTCTGCCTCTTCCTCTAGATGACCTACCTCTCCCTGCATAATTAGCTTGAGAGGTAGAGCCTTCTTCATCCTGTTTCTTCTTGCCTTTATCTTTAACTTTCTTATCAGTATAGAGAGCAGAGGGGTTATTACCTTTTGATTGATCTCCAGCCTTGGTGAACTTTGCTTCATGTGTAAATAGTTGGCCCATGAGTGTTGTGAGATCAGGGGTATGCATGTCCATGTAGAGATCCATTGCAGTGGTGAAACTTTCCCACTTATCATCTGCCTTGAGTCCATTTGTCACTTGCCTGACTATTTGCTCCTCTTCAATTTCCTCTCCAATGCTTGCTAGTTGGTCTGCCACATCTTTGATCTTTGTCACATACTCTGAGACTGATTGCTTGGGCTGCTTCCTAAGGGTTGTGAATTCAATCCATAATTGGTTCTTCCTAGCCCTTGTGTTGGAGGAAAAATAGTTTGACAAGGTTTCCCAAGTTTCTTGGGAAGTCTTACAGTTCCTTACATGAGGTAAAAGAAAGTCAGATATAGAGTTTAAGAGATAAGACCTTGCCAAAGCATCCTTTGCACACCATTGGTTGAGTCTTTCATGTTCATCCTTTGTAGGTAGTCCTCTAGTCTTGAATGAGGGCAACTCCTCATCTCCTGATATGTATCCAAATAGACTTCTCCCTTGTAGATAGGTCTTCATTCTCAATGACCAAGCTTGATAATTGTTTCTGTCCAATTTGTCAATGAAGGAAGGGAAACCATCACCCATGTTTACCTTCTTTGCTCTGATACCACTGTTGAGAGTGATGGATGGATGCACTCAGGAAATCAGTTGGTGCTGCAAAACCTGCTTCACACCTGCCCTCTTTTCTCTTCAGATATACTTAGTACACTAGCTTAGCTTCCAAATGACATAAAGAAACCATATATGTACTTTGGAAATGGTTTGGGTAATGATCAAACCAAAACAGATAACTTTGTACTTCAAAAATCAAGCAAAACCTTCTATTCCTGTAGTGATACCTGCTCAGACTTTTACTCAGTGTGTCCAGCACACTTAAAATTGGAACAATTCCTTTTGGGAGTATTAATTTACCTTAGTAAGCTACCAATCACAAGTGGAATCACTTCAATTGATAAACTATGCACTGAGAAATAAGTTTAGCAAAATTATAATCACCCCCGACTT
>CM035435.1:84077403-84089903 GCA_020310875.1 Ceratopteris richardii
AGAATGAGTCGATACAAAACAGATAGATTTGCGGGTCGACTAGCTCAAAAACTTACTATCTATGGAAGAGACAATGAAGTTCAAATGCCGATAGCGACCAGTGTGATTACAATTAGAAAAAATATTTTTATGGGAGTGATACACATAGGGTTGAGTATATAGGATGCACAAAATTATAAGGAATAAGCAAAATATTCTATAGGAATGAATGAGACATTCACAGGTGGTACTTCCTATTTTTCAGGAATACGTAGAGATTGACCTCGAGATAGAGAAACTCAGATTTCTCCCAATATACTGAATCAAATGCTATGAAAATGTATATGCATAAAGTAGACACTAATACCTTTCTAATGAGCCATCTTGCACTCAATTTCACGATCTAGATAGAGAGCAGCAGCCTCTGCAAGATTACTGTTGGTAAAGAAGATGATACAGAGAATTGAAGGAGCAAGACAATGATGGTCACAAGTGTATGTATATTGTTTCCATGTAATGTAAAAGTGATTTCAAGTCTTTATATAGACTCTAGGAGTGTTCCATGACTTCTACAAGTGAAGTTTGAATTCAAATGAAGGTGGGAATGGTTGTTGGAGGGAATCAATTCACTTTCCTACAATCTAGGAAAAGTGAAGATCTTGTTTGATCTACTTTTAGGTGATTTGATTGCTTGATTGAATGCAATTTTAACCACCACAAATTCATGGGACTTTATCTTTCTACCTTTACATGTGTAAAGCTCAAGGCTTTTACAACGGTAAACGAACCATCAAAAATCTCTCAAAAAAATACAATAAATGAGCATAAGAAAAAGAACTCTCCAACAGATATTCTTTCGATGCTATAGCCTTTGATGTAGATCAAATCCACCTCAAGCATAGTGTAAGCTTGATGTTCCAACATTCATGTCATTTTGTAGAGATTGAAGAGCTTACTTCATAGCTCTATCATTCTACTCCCATTGTGCAAATATTCATTGCCAATGTGGTTGTAATCATATGTGAATCTATACATTCATCATTCTCTACTTCTCTGTTTTGTTCTCTGCTATACTCACTAAGAGCAGTGACTTCAGAAGCTCCTATCTTGAGCTCTACTCAGTCTTTTTCAGTGTTTTAAATTGCCTTTGATTGCTCTCTAAGGCTAGTTTTTGATATAAAATTTCATGGTCATTGGATATATAGTTTGGGAGAAATCTGCATTTTACTGCTCACTGGTCTATCTCTGTAGAGCCCCAAGAATGGCGGGCATGTTCTAGATTTTGATAAAACTTGTTCTCACTGATCAGTCAATGAATTGAAGTATTTTAACTTGGATTTGAAAGCTTGTTGGTTCTATTCGCTATTCCCAAAAGTAATTTATCTAATTCCTACCAGGTTGAGAGCACTGTTCATTTTTTCGAGTAGGTGTATGTTCAAAAATAGCAAGTTTTGGGAGCTAGTCATCTTGCAACTAGTCTATCTTGACTTAAACTTTTGAGTTCAATTGGCTAGTGTGAAGCCGGTTGTAGCAGCACCAACTCATCTTCGGATTGCATCCTCCATCTCTCTTCACAGTGGTATCAGAACATAGTCAAGCAACATGGGAGATGGATTTCTATCAACAATTGACAAATTGGATCTAAACAACTACCTAGCATGGTCTCTAAGGATGGAGGCTTACCTTCAAGGGAGGAATCTATATGGACTCATATCTAGAGATGAACCAATGCCAACCATGAGGAACAAAGGGCAACCATCACATGAAGAAGTGGAAAGACTTTCAAATTGGTGTTCGAAGGATGCACTTGCAAGGTCCTATATTCTAAACTCAATCTCTGATTTTCTTTTACCTCATGTCAAGGGATGCAAGACATCAAGAGAGACCTGGAATGCACTTGCTTCTTTCTTCTCCTCCAACACTCGAGCAAGGAAGAACCAATTGTGGATGGAGTTCACAACAATGAAGAAAATCCCGAAGCAAAGTGTGACTGATTATGTCACAAAGATGAAGGAGATTTCTGACTAACTTGGAAGCATTGTAGAGGTAATTGAAGAGGAGCAAATCATTAGACAAATCATAAATGGAATCAAATCAGATGACAAGTGGGAGTCCTTCACAACAACCATGGATTTGTACATGGATAATAGATATGCATGTACCCGACCTCAACGCACTCATGGGTCAACTCTTCACTCATGAAGCAAAGATTAGCAAAGGTGGTGAGTCCTCAAGAGGTAATCAAACTTCTGCCTTATATTCTGATAAAGCTAAGGTCAAGGATAAGTCAAAGAATAGGAAGAATGAAGATGAAGGTAGCTCTTTCCAAGCAAACTTTGCAGGTAGAGGAAGAGCTAGAGGAAGAGGCAGAGGTGGAAAGCAAGGCAACGGGAGATTCCAATCATCTCAACCTTGCAATATATGTGGCTTATCTAATCATACTACTGAAGAATGTTTTAGGAACCTGAGTAACTCAAGAGGAAGAGGATTCAATAGAGATGGCTATGGATCAAATAGAGGCAGATACAATGGAGGCTACAACAACTATCAAAGTGGCCATAGAGGAAGAAGAGACTACAATAACTATGTAGAGGACCAAAGTCAAGAAGATTCATTATTGATTATGAATTTATCAGTGAAGAAGGGTAAGGATGATGATCACATCTTTTACATTGATTTGGGATGTCCTCAGTGGAGAAGATAGGTAATGTGATGACATCAGATGGGAATATGAACCTCTTAAGCAAAGTCTTGTATGTCCCTACAATTGCCAAAAATTTAATAAGCGTTGGGCAGATTGTTGAAAAAGGATTCTAGGTTAGATTCAACAGATTTGGATCATATGTTGAAGACCCAAGGCAAGGCTTTAGAAGGATTGCCAAAGGAGAAAAAACAGGAAGGATTTTCACTTTTGAAGTGGAAGATACAAAGAACATAGCTTTGTTTAGCTATGGATCTCAAACTCTCACAGAGTTGGAGATATGACATTAAAGGCTTGCTCACATTGGTGAGAGGACACTTAAACAAATTTGTAGGGACCAAAGTGTACTTGCCTAATATCACAAGGCAACACATGATTTATAAGTGTGAAGCTTGTCAACTCTGCAAGGCTCATAGACAACCTTTCAATAAGAAGGGGTATCTGTATCAAAATCTTTTGGATCTAGTGCACACAGATGTGTGGGGTCCAAGTAAGGAGCCATCTATATCAGGCTCAAGATATTATGTGTCTTTCATAGATGATTGTAGCAAGTGGACCATTCTGTTTTTCTTGAAGCACAAGGATGAAGTTTTTAATTGCTTTAAGAAGTATGTTGCTCTTGTTGAAAACCAAACAGCTAGGACTTTTTGAAAAGACTCAGATAAGATGGTGGAGGAGAATACTTCTCTTCTAAATTTAATGCCTACTTGAATGAAAGATTCATTAAAAGAGAAGTCACTACAAGGTATACACCTGAACTCAATGGTGTAGCAGAGAGGAGAAACAAAGCTATTGTTGAAGCCGCAAGGTCCATGCTCAATGAAAAGGGATTTTGAAAGTACTTATGGGCAGAGGCTGTGTCTACAGCCACATATCTCATAAATAGACTTCCATCTAAGTCACTAGATGGAGCCACTCCATATGAAGTGTGGAATGGAAGAAGACCTTGTCTAGAGCATTGTAAAATCTTTGGATGCTTAGCCTATGCTCATATTCCTTCTCAAGTAAGAAGGAAATTGGATCCCAAGGCTGAGAAGTGCATATTTATTGGTTATGATCAAAACCAAAAAGGATATAGATTCTACAATCCAACTAACAAAGGATTTTCTGTGAGTAGAGATGTAATTCTTTATGAGAAAAAATAATGGCTTGATGATGACAGGAAAGTGAAGCTGCCTTATGACTTGGATGAAGATTTTCCATCAATTCAACCAAAGGAGCCAAAGCAAATGGAAGAAAGTGATTTGGATATTGACCTAGAAGACTTGGAAAGACTAAAGCTATGGAAGAGCAAAGGTAAAGCAAAGATGCAAGATGCTACATATGGACCCGAGAGCTCACATCAACCACTTAGAAGGTCTTCAAGGGAGAAGAAGAAACGAGAGAGGTTTGGTTATGATACTTCTTTGGTCACCAAGCACTCAATCTACATTGCAAAGGATTCAACCAATGAAGAACCTACCACATTCGAAGAAGCACAAAGATAGAAATCTTGGAGAGATGCAGGATGAAGAAATGGAAGCCTTGAAGGAGAATGACACTCGGGAGCTTGTACCTAACAAGCGATCTATGAAGTTAATTGGATCTCGATGGATATACAAAATCAAGAGGAATCGAGATGGAAGTATAAATAGACATAAAGCAAGGTCAGTTGCTAAAGGTTTTGCTCAAACCCATAGTAATGATTATGAGGAGACTTTCTCTCCTATTGAAAAAATGCCTACAATTAGGGTTATCATTAGTCTTGCTGCATCTAGAAATTGGAAGCTCTATCAACTTGATGTAAAGAGTGCTTTCTTGAATGGATGGATTTTAGAGGAAGTGTATATGGCACAACCTCCTAGATATGATGATGCACATCATCCTAACTATGTATGCAAATTAAAGAAAGCTTTGTATGGATTGAAGCAAGCTCCAAGAGCTTGGAATTTTAGATTGGTGACTGATTTACAGGACCAAGGATTCAAAGCTAGCAAGGCAGATACCTCTTTGTTCATAAAGAGGAATGGATCGGAAGTGATCTATCTATGTGTGTATGTTGATGATAGTATTATCATAGGCAATGATCTTGTAGGAATCAAACAGGTAAAGACTCAAATGAAGGAGAGTTCAAAATAAGTGACCTTGGACCACTCATTTTCTTGGATTGGAGTTAATCTATACAGATTTAGGTATATACATAACACAAAGGAAGTATGTGCATGATATGCTCATCAAGTTCAAGATGGAAAATACCAAGTATGCAGGTACACCTATGGAGCAAAATCATAATCTTAGTGCTTATGAAGGAGAGCCAATTGAAGACATCACAAGCTATCAAATCTTGGTTGGAAGCTTGAACTATGCAACACTCACAAGGGTGGAAAAATGCTATAGTGTTGGCATATTGAGTCAGTTTATGCATAAGCCAAGAAGACCACATATGGAAGCCGCCAAGAGAGTCATCAAGTACCTAAAGGGGACTATGAATGAAGTTTTGTTTTATCCATTTACTTCATATATTGAGCTAAAGGTCTACTCAGATGCAGATTGGGCTGGATCTAGAGATGATACAAGAAGCACATCCGGGTATGTATCATTTGCAGGTTCAAAAATTATTTCTTGGTCATCCAAGAAGCAACCAAGAAATATAGAGGTTTGGCTAATGCAACTCAAGAAATCATGTGGTTAAAGTCTTTGTACACAGATCTTGGACTTCATTCTTCAACACCTCACATTTTTGGTGAAAACACAAGCTCACTACGTCTTGCAGCTAATCTTGTATACCATGCTAGAACCAAGCATATTGAAGTCCACTACCATTATGTAAGGGAGAAGCTAATGAGAAAGGATATTCAACTATCCGATGTCTCTATATATATAAAATGTGCAGACATGTTGACTAAAGCTCTTGATGGTACAAAGTTAAGTAGATTCAAGTTGATGATTGGCTTGCAGGAAATCAAAGACAATTGAAGATATATTTGGAAGCCAAGCATGTTAGGCTTGAGGGGGAGCTGTTGGTGCATTTTACCCAAGCCTACATGCTTGATATTATTTAATTTATGTTCATTTGTAGTCATATGTGTAGTCATGTGAACACCTCTTGTAAAAAAGAAAAAGAATGGCTTACCTCATCCATGATGTAAAAAGCAAACTCGTGGCTCTAACTACTTAAAACCATGAATCAGTGAGCTGAGGGAATATTTCCTAACTTTGGGGATCACTTTTAGGTGGAGCCATTCGAATTCGAATTCAAAACTCCCTCCAAAAGTAGTTATAAGAAGAGCAAGAAGGAAGTGGCGATTAGCAAGCCTTGTACGTGACCACTTCATGTCATTTTGTAGAGATTGAAGAGCTTACTCCATAGCTCTATCATTCTACTCCCATTGTGCAAATTTTCATTGCCAATGTGGTTTTAATCATATGTGAATCTATACATTCATCATTCTCTACTTCTCTGTTTTGTTCTCTGCTATACTCACTCAGAGCAGTGACTTCAGAAGCTCATATCTCGAGCGCTACGTAGCCTTTTTCAGTGTTTTAAAGTGTTTTGGATTGCTCTCTCACACTATCACATTGTGACTTGATAGTTCGATATCAGAAAAACATAATTTTCATGTATCAACAATGCACAAAATTCGCTTGAAATTCTGTATCAAAATATTTGGGAGATGGAAAATAGAATGTAGGTTACAATTTTCCAAATCAACATCATGTTTTTTCCATGGTTCCCGCCTTGCAAGCTTGAAAAAGAGATTAAAATGGCTCAGTAATTCAAATCTTAGCAAAATGAGTGATCCTAACGGGATAATTTATAAAATTAATTTGGAACCTTTTACCTCCACACCAAGTCTCATAGCAATTTGAGATCATTTGTGAAGTGCTCATTCTCCATGCCTTCTTATGGAATCTTCATTGTTAACCTTCTTCACAAGCTCTCTACATCCACACTAGCTTTGATACCATGTTAAGAGAAAGGAGATAAGGAAGATATCTCTCACACACGCTCACACTCAAAGAGAGGAGCACACATTGATGGAGACAAACAAGAATGATCTTCTTCTATTTCTATTATTACATAAAGAGATGTACAAGAATGAAATAATACAACAATACAACTAGTAAAATATATAAAGAGCATCACATAAAGAAAACCTAACGTTCACGAATGTGTGTGTTGGCAAGAAACAAATGTGCCATCACTCTCGACAGATAAATCTAGTGAAGATCAGTGAAAGTATCCCTAATATATCTCAACATAACCACGATACATGTCAAAGAAGCAAAAAGTGGTATGTGTCATCCTTGATCATCACATGTTGAGCTTGATATCTCAAAAATACTTGTACTTGGTCAAAGAATAGATGCAATACTATTCTATTATGGCATCAGAATATCCTATGTACTCAACACCACCTATGTTGAGTCAACACCCATCTACCCCTTAATATGTAATTTTAGTTAATCAGATAAGCACAAGAGCATATAAAGCTTGAAATGATACCATCAACTCTAATTATTACATAATTTATAGGGAAAGAAAACTCCATCGAGAGTAGTCAATAAGATGCCTACGCACAATGTCTTGACCAATCCATTAACCTACCAAGAGTATCTTGGTGGATATGAAAACTACTCTCATCAAAGTTATGGATATATGAAACCTGAGTATATCCAAGTGTATTATTTGAATGTTCGATAACCAAACCCATCTTGATCATAGTTTAGACCTATCAACTAAGGGGTACATGCTACAGATGCAACAGGAACGACTTCATAAAAGATTGTCCCCTTGTGCAAGTTCCCCAACTTCCATCCATACCACCCAAAAAATAATTTTATAGTGATTGTGGTTAAACATATCTTTATGAAGACTATCCTCAAAACCCATATAGAAGAAAACTAGCACCTGTCAATATAATGATGATGATTCCCTCTAGCTCTGGTAGTAAAGAGGAGAAAGCAAAGATACCACCAATATAAGTCATCGCTAGGCACAAGCTTATACTTAAAGGAAAGATAAAGTCAAGAAAGTGCTTGATCCATCTAATTATGAAAGTGAAGAGGAGCCTCCTAAACTCTTTACCTACAAAGGAAACCTTGGAAGACTCAAAGAGGTAGGTAATCCAAGAAATGGGAAAAGAAAGTGGTTGAACTTAAGGTTCCCTCAAGGAAAAGAAAGATGAGCCGACCAAGAAGCAAGAAAAGCTCCTCAAAAAGCAACATCACCTTACTCATGAGCAATTCAGTATCAAAATTTGAGAACAGAGCAGCCACTACCCTATCCATATCCTTACCCAAATGCATGGTCTCAACCTAGATCGGTCCTTGCTCATCCTCTAATTTTTGAGTTAGAAGGATAGTTGAAAGTCTACAATGATAGATTCAAGGCAAGACCAACAATATAACATCATGATAAATGATGCCTATGAGGTGATTTGGAGAGAGAATGACTGACAATGTGCTAGTAACTAATCGTAATAGGCCAATAATTGTTGGAAGGGGTTCTGAACATTGTTCTTCCCACATGGATGCCAAAAGAAAAATTTCAAAAAGTTGTGATAGAACCTTATAAAGTGGTTAAAGAACATTAGCCAAGAGAGCTAGTCCCTATACATCCGAAGATTCCAATCGAATGACTCAAAACAATTTAAGGTATCTTAGAAGTCTGAATTGGTTACACAGAGTTTTGGTTCTTCCTTCTCGCTTTCCAAAACTTTTGGAAATGGCTTAGATAGAGTATCTGAATAATTTTAGGAAAGGTCATTATTAGGTAACTAAAGATGCTAAGTCTAAGTTGATCATCCATTTGGGTTTGCTATGTAGCATAGCTCCAATGGATACAGAAAGATCTCAAAGTTCCCTAAAAGTTTCCATGAGTTAGATAAAATTTATTTAGAAATTCTTTTGGTTTAGTTCATTCAAAAGTTGACCAAAGGTGTAAGGAACACTTTCTCCTACATTCTACATGGTACTTTGAACCCAGTTGGACAAAGTACTCCTTCAACTAGGTCATAAGTCAATTAAACATTGGTTCGAAGGGGACTATCGGACAAACATCTAAGTTAGGTGTTTGGGTCAACTAGGCTTACAATTTGATTTCTAGACCAAATTTAAATGAAATAGAAGTTTTCAAAGTCTTGATAGGATAGAAATCCTACCCTAGTTGATAATTCCATGCACCACATGATGTCCAATGATGGACTAGTATCTTGAACCCAACCATTTCACATGTTACGGCCTAGATAGCACAAAGAAATGAATTGGGATGGGATGCTTTCTGATCCACCCTTGTCATTAATTCCCGACTTTGCACTTGGATCAATTTATCAAGTGCAAAGCCAATTGGTCTCATGAATCATTTGGGTAGGCATCAGACAATAGATTCCTCTCTATTCATTTGGAATACAAGGTGAAACCCACTAGAGAGATGAGAACATGTTCTTGTAGACTAGAATATGAGGCTTGGGGATATATCCAGAACTTTTTATATAGCTCTATTTTCAAGGCCAAGAATGTTTTCCAAGGGGGAAATAATGCTATAAAATAAGTTTATGACGTGAGCATCCGATTGGTTTAGAGAGAACTGAAATCGAACATTGTTTTTTCATTCTTGTGTAGGGCCAAAGTTTTGAGATTAGACTTAAATATAGGTCCACATGTGCTAAAACAAGCAAGTAGCATGGCTTAGTGGTTAAGTTTAGATGAATGGGAAGGATAAGGACTTGGGTTCAATTCCTATGAGAGTGATGGAAGACTATTTTGTCGCAAAGCATCGACTTGAGCTAAATCTAGTTAATAACTAGAACACTTACAGGACATGTAGTTACATGGAAGACACTTGGATGGATAGTATCAACTTGCGAGAGAGGGCAGTCTCTTGGGAGAGATCTATATATAGATACACAAGGTTGGAGTTCTTCATACATTGCATCTCACTACCTCTCCTACACATAAACACGACATCTCAATCTTAACAGAAGACTTCACAACGAGCTCCTTCTAAAGACTTCAATCTCGAACAAAAGATCGAGAGCACGATCTAAAGTTGATAGACATTTTGCCTATCAAGAGCCATTTGTCTTCCAAAAATGAGTATTTTTAGAAATGTTTTATCAAATGAGAGGCTGAGATTGACAATTTGCCTTTCATTTTCTATGAATATATCAAAATTCCTCATTTGCTTTTCATTTTTTTTTAATGAAGGTTCAGCCGAAGCCTACACCCCCTAGCTTTAACTTGAAATTACAATTGTACAGGGTGAAGACTTGGGCATAGTACCCACAAGACCCCCTTTATCCCACATTCGGTTCCCGAGCTTTAACTTTGAAATTACAATTGTACAGGGTGAAGACTTGGGCATAGTACCCACGGGACCCCCTTTATCCCACAAGAACAGAGATTACACTGGTTTTCAACAAGTTTCAATTGGTTATAGTGGCCTTAGGCCCACAAGTTGTCTTAGCGTAGGGAGGGGTTGAGAACCCTCGCCCCTGCCTGAAGAGGTGAAAGGCGCAAACCACGTAGCCTAAGGCATGCAGACTGCCTTTCATTTTTTTTTTTTTTTATATAAATAAAGGAAGTTCGGCCTTAGCCTAATCTCCCGGACTTTAATTATAATAAAGAGAAAAAGTTACAAGTGAATGGGACTAGTGCCCATGGGACCCCCCAAATCCCACAATGCAGGGGAGGAGTATGGCAAGCTACAGGGCATTACAAATGAGACGGATAAAATTATCATCACCCTCATGTGGGACCCATTTGGGTTTCAACTTGTTGTTTTCGAGGAGATAAATACAATGATGTCTAAACGGTGGTGATCTCTTGACTTGGGAGATTCTTTTACCAAGGAGAAACAAAGATTTCTCGATCGACCATTCCTTAGGGGTTTGGCCAAAATTGACAGCACAGCGCTCCCTCCAAATCTTCCAGAGAGCCTCACCTCTGATGGCATTCCACAGCCTCGATGAGCAGCCGATCGCCTCACCCAACATCACTTGTTGCCAGTTGATTTGACGCGTGAGTCTCAAAACTCGGGTCACGTGATGCCAGATAACGTGGGACTTCGGGCAGTCGAAGAACAGGTGAGCTAAATCTTCGATGCACCGATGGCAACGCTTGCACCATGGCGGCACACCACAGATTTTGTTAGCCCTTGCATTGGTCCAGATACCTTTATGCAAGATCTGCCACATGAGAACGGACTTTTTGACCTCAATTAGGGGGTGCCAAATAGACATGAATTTTAGCTCCCACCGAAGTTTGGTCCAAGAAAGGCACCATCTCTTGTTAAGGGTGTGGTGAACATCCAAATCCGCTTTGAAGTTGGGGATTCTGGATAGCTTCTTACCATTGCTCCATTTGAGGCCCTCCAAGCAAGGAAGATCCTGACCGCAGAGAAGGCGGGTAGTTGAGCGGTCCCAGGCTAAACACCTGCTTTGAAGAAGAGTCCATTCCTCAAAGGTAACTCTAAGTCTCGGATCCAATTCTTCGAACCTAATCCACTGGCTGGTCTCTTGTTTCCAGAGTTGTTTCCACTGTTTGAACCCCTTGTTCCATAACCGCCTTGCAGTTTGGAGGTTCCAAGACTCAACCCCCCGAATGCCACTGATCGGGAACCAAATAGAATCATTTTGTCTTATGCCAGCCGCCCACTTCCACTCATCACTGATTCTGATGAACTATTTGGCCTTGTTCCAATTTTTCCATAAGGAACATACGAGGCTAGAGCCTTTAGGGAAGACCGGGTGGGGGGAGAACATAAGCGTGAGAATCCCTAAGTTCTTCCAACCAGGGTGGCCAACAAAGGTAAGGTCTTCCGTGTTTCGGAAGATCAATTTGGCCCAAGAGGACTCCCTATTGCTCCAAGCCTTGATAAGCCACTTTGCAGCCAATTTGTCAGCCAATCCAACAATATCCAAAATTCCCAAGCCCCCTGAGTCTTTAGGCCTTTCATTTTCTATGAAAGAAAGTAGAAGGAATAACCCCTCTCATGACATTTTGTCCTGTCCGTCGGATTTAGGCCGACTGGAGAGATGATGTGAGAGATGATGTGAGAGATGAATTTCCCGACATCAAGCCCACTCTTAGTGAACTTGAAATTAGTTGAAATTTTCGTAGAGTCCACATGGGCATTAGAAATCTAAGCATATCCGTATAAAAAAAGCGACGAAAACAATGGGTTATCTTTCCGCCCATAAATTGGACTTCCAATCTTTCATCAACGCCTTGCGTCTCGTCCGCTGGTTTCCCGCATCTCAGGCCTCTCTGGTTGTTCGAGGTTTTCGTTTCTGCTTGAAGGATCGCTTTGCAATGTTTTTACGTCTTGCATTTGTAGTTTTCATCTGCAATTTTCTTTGCAGCCTCTCATGATTCTAACTTGTATCGAATTGCTGCCGCTGTCGTTCAGTTGTTGACGCTTTTCTCTGCGCAGATTCTATTTCTGTTTGGCATGGACGTTGCGTTTAATGAAGAAAACGAGGATCCGGTAACAAAGACTCACGATCCTTTTGCAGTAAGTACACTTCATGTCCTCTTTCATCTCTTCCTCCCTTTTTTTTTCCCGCTTTAAGAGTGTGTATGCTCTCTTTGTCATGCAATATTTTTCTCTCTTCCTGAAGATCATAATATCCATATCTAATCCTTACATTTTGTCTGTATTTTTCTATTTTCGTTTTTTCTTTTTTCTGCAATGAGGTGTATTTGCCTGATTGTATTTTCTTGTGCGTATTCATGAACGCCATCGATGCAATTATTTCCACTGTGCATTCAGATCCCTTCTTTGAATTTTTCTTCGCTACTGCACGTTGGACGTAGGGTTTCTACCTCATCGTGTTCC
>CM035435.1:84094903-84212403 GCA_020310875.1 Ceratopteris richardii
TTTGCTTCTCTCTATGTGTGAGAGAGTATGCGAGAGCTCTTTTCCTTATATTTTTTTCTTAACATGATATCACAGTCAATGTCGCTTTAGAGAGTTCATGAAGAAGATAAATATTAATGAGTTCATGAGAAGGCATAGAGAATGCATGCTTCAAAGATGATCTCAAATTGCTATGAAGTTTCATGTGTAGGTAGAAAACACCAAATTATTTTCAAGATGTTATGTTTTTAAGGGAGCTTATTTTGATCAAATTTCTGATTTAGAGCTATCTCAACTACCATTTAGAACATAGAATGTAGAACCCACACAAAAAATAGGTGAGTTTGCAAAATTCTAAAGTGCATTATGTTTGACATCTTCAAAATGGTTCAGATCTAGTTGATGCGATTCTATGTATTGTTTATACATGATTTTTTTTTGAGTACATATTGTTAAGTCACAGTACGATAATGTAGAAGTACTACTTCTAGTGATTTCATAGTATTGTAAATCATTGGAAATATGGAAAATACTAATGGAATAAGCCACCTTATGAGTGATAATCTAGACGAGCAATTTTCATGCTTGGAGATTCTGAATGATGACTTTTTTGGTCTTAAAAGGCTAGTAGAAGTCAAAGGAGGCAATGAAGACCCCCCCCTCCCCCCCCCCCCCCCCCCCCCCAACTTACCAAAGAGAAATCACACTGTAGACTAGTTAAGAGCATATGAAAATTGGAATCAAGGAGCATGGAACTTAATGCATTGGTTGTTTGTTAGCATACAAGATAGCATGATTGGGCACATACATGATGCCAAAACTCCAAAAGATATTTGGACCAATTTGTTCACATTATATGAGATCAATACAAAGGCATAGGTTTTTCAACTCAAGAATGAGCTACATATACTAGAGGAAAAAATCATGTCGGTTAGGGACTACACCTTAAAAAGCAAAAGTATGTGTGAATCAATTGCATTTATTGGCACAGATGTGATAAGGTTGAAGTGTGCCTTCGTTGTTTAAGAGCTGCATATAAGCAGTTTAGAACTTCTATTTATGTTTGAGTTTGAGGTTAGTGGAAGCACATGAACATCACAAGGAAGAAGAAGAAGAATGGATGACAATAGACAATAATGAATGTATTACCAAGTGAATGTACAAAGATAAGTGACCCATTAGGGTAAAAGGCATATATACAATTTGGGGGAAAGAACCTCCTAGGGTTCCTCACACTTGCCAATGTGCTCTGACTGTCAGTGAAGATGGTGAGGGAAGAAGAATGACCAACACCCAAATCAACCAAAAGGTGTCTGAGCCACACAAACTCAATAGTCATTGTGAAAGATGCCCTATACTCAGCCTCACAACTAGAAGTGGACACAGTAGGATGCTCTGTGCTTAACCAAGATATGCATGAGCTACCAAACATTAAGCAAAAACTACTAGTGGGCACACTAGTGTCATAGCAATGAGCCTAGTCAGAGTCAGAAAAAGCATGCAAATTTGGCAGTAGTGATCCCCCCTTGGGATAAAACAATCCAAGTAACCGAGTACCACTCCGGTAGCAGAAGATGTTCTTAATTTCATGCCAATGCTTGACACATGGGCAATGCATAAACATGCTTATCTAAGAGACAACAAATGGAATATCAAGCTACATTATGCATAAGTAAATTAAGCACCCAATAGCCTCATGATAGAGATCACCATCAAATGCATCTCCAACATCATGAAAAATCAACCATAAACATGTTTCCATAGGAGTGGCAATAGGTTTGAATTCTTCAAGGCCAAAATGCATAAAGTGAATGCCCAAATAATGATGCAAATGCCCCAAATTTGACATCTCAAAAGGGGCATGCAAATCAGCCTTAAAATTAGAAATATGCTTCTCATTAGGACCAGTGAGAAACATGTCATCAACATAGACAACAATGATCAGAAACACATCATTTGCACGCTTAACCTATAAGGTGCTCTCAGTTGGAATCTTCTCAAAACTATGTGCAATCAAGTAGACATGTATTTTTTCACCATTCAAAAATGTAGTTTTAATGTCTAATTGATATACATTCCAACCATGATGAGCTACAAGTGCACAAATACTATGAGCGGTAGTCATTTGGCATGTTTGAGCAAAGGTCTCATCAAAATCAATGTCTCTCTGTTGAGCATAACCTTTTGCAACAAACCTAGCCTTATACCTATCAACTGTTCCATCATGCTTACGCTTCAACTTGTATACCCATTTAGTGCCAATGGGCTTTTTGCCTGGAGGAAAATCACATAAAGAATAAGTACCATTCTTCATAATGGCATCATATTTTGATCACATAACAGCCATCCAATTTTCTGAATTTTTTGCTTCATCAAAAGAAATAGGCTCAGTCTCATCACAAAGACTAGAAGCAACCATTGCATAGCAATCTCATACAAAAGAAGCACTATGAGAGCCTGAATGAGTACGATATGAGAGAGGTGCATCTAATTTGCTATCTCATAAAGTCTGCACCAACCATTTAGACATAGTTTTTCCCTAATGTATATCAACTCTCTCATCAGCAAGTGCATCATGTAAATATGCATCATAAATGGAATGATCTACATCATCATGTGAAACCTATAAAGGCTAAGAAATTGCCTCATTTAGACCAACATTTGATTGTCCACATATGAAAAGAGGTAGAAAGGTGTTATACACAACTTTGGAGCTAAGTGATGTATTGCATCTTCCACAAAAATAACATAATGACAAACCAAGATGCGTTTAGTCTGTGGATGATATAGACGATAGGATTTGCTTTCAAAACTATACCCAACAAAAATACATTTCATTGCTTTGTCATCCAATTTCCTGCATTGTTGTTTAGGCACTAATGCATATGCTAGACAACCAAAGACACGTAAACAAGCAATACATGGCTTGCAACCATGACAAGCCTCATATGGAGTGATAGGTTGTAGTGCTTTGGTGGGAGGCTGTAGTGCTTTGGTGGGACACTTATTGAGTACATATGCTACACATGTAACCTTAAGCCAGAAGCTATGTGGTAAAACTTGACTTTTGACCATATTGGAGTTTGAGGTTAGTGGAAGCACATGAACAATGCAAGGAAGAAGAAGAATCTTGGAGCAAAACACACAATACTTAATGTATTACCAAGTGAATGTACAAAGATAGGTGACCCATTAGGGTTATAGGCATATATACAAGCCAAGGAAAAAAAACATCCTAAAGAGGGAAAAAGTTCCCTCGCAGTTTTAGTATGCTCACACACATCAAAACCACATTTTATCAACAAATCCCCCTTGGGAGTGATGCAGTGAACAAGAACCCCTCGGGCACTTGTATATATGCCTATATCCCTAACATGTTACTTATCAATTATGACTAGGTTAGTTGCTATAACACTCATATGTCCACTAATGGTTTTTTCTTCATACTTGGTAGCTCGTGCATATCTTGTTTGAGTAAGAAGTTGCCTACAGTGGCCACTTCTAGTTGTGAGGTTGAGTATAGGGCAACTTTATCATCCAATTTCTTGTGTTGTTTTTCAGGAACTAATGCATATGTTAGACAACCAAAGACATGTAGATGAGCAAGAAAATGTGATAGACTACCGTGCTTTGGAAAAAGTCATCAATATAGTCACAAAGAAAGGTATTTCCCAAAAGAAGGTGTTTATATAGGACCACAAACATCACTATAATCAAGCTATAATTTTTTAGTACCTCCAACCAAACCATCTTTTGGGAAGGAAGAGTGCTGTATTTTTCCCAAAATATAGCCTTCACAAACATGTTTACAAGGTGTCTCAAGTTTGGGCAAAGAAGAAACCATTTTAGATTTTTGTAGGCATAGTAAACTAGCAAAACTCAAATGCCCAAAGCGTGCATGCCAAAGCTTTGCATCTGAGATAACCTAAGAATCTTGTACTAAACATGTCAAATCATTTACATATTTTTCGTAGTCTATGAGCTTATACAACCCACAACATAAAATGCTGGAATCAATAATGTCATTGCCATTTGAGAGGTCATGAACTATACATCTGTCATCAACAAATTTGACAGCCAAACTGATCTTGGCTAATGCTGAAACTAATAACATATTTTTCTTGATCCCTAGCACAAACAAAGCAATTGACAATGTGAAAGAACTATCATCAGTAGTATTCAGAATGATCTTAACAACTCCCATTATAGGATAAGAGGAGTTTTTAGTGCATGTGATAGTATTCCTTGTAGGGGTAGGCTCAAGTGAACTAAAGAAACTGTGCTCCAAGGTAATATGTTTGGTTGCCCCACTATCAAAGTACCAAACATTTGAGTCTACTATAGAAATACATTGTTCATGAGAAGATGGATCATAGATGCAAACAATGGTAAATGCCTATTCTTCATTTTGCACAAGATTAGTAGATTCTATTTTAGGTATAGAGGCCTCTGCATTTCTGCCTCTTTCTTCTTTGCCTCTTTTGTAGCGAGTTTTGGAAAACTCTTTATGAAATGAACATTTCCTTTACAATATTTGCAAAGTTTTTTTTGCTTTTCCGTTTTCTTCTTGTCTTTGTCTTCCCTTTTTGATACCACTTTTCCATTTTTGACTAGCTAAGAAAGCTTGATCTGCAACAAGCATAATGGATCTGTTCTGCCTAGACTAATCTTCCTACAATAAAAAAGAGAATAACTTCTCAAATGCTAAGGCATTTGCATTTCCTTTCATCCTCAACTGAAGAGCAAAAGCAGTACTCTAATATGAATCAGGAAGATAATTAAGAACCATTTGCACAAGTGAACTATCTGGCAAGACTTCATCTGCACAAATCATATGCTCTTTCAAATCTTTGACCTTTGTCAAAAAAGTATCCATAGAATCTCCTTCATTCATATGCTCACTTTGCAACTATTTTCGGGGGTAAGCAACACGAGCCTCATTTCTTGCCTGCTATAAAGTGGTAAGTGTATCCCGAGTATCCTTTGTTGTTTTTCACGAGTGAATATGAGGGATAATGGCACATTTGGCAGACAAAGCTATCAATGCATGTCCTTGAGCATCTTTGCCATCACATCGAAGTTGCTCTACAATAGGTGCAACATGAACTATAGCACTAATAGGAATTCAAAGATCATCTTTAATGCCATTTGCATCACCTTCAATAATTGTATTTGTAGGTGTAGTAGGTCATTTTTCAACATCCTACACAATATTCCATAGTCCTTTTGCCACCAATACATGAGGCATCATACACGACCATAACTGGTAATTAGTGCTATCCAAGATGTCCTCAATAATCCACATACAAAACATACAAATTACACCATTGCTTTCAACTATGGCCATTGAGTAAAATACCTTAATGTAGAAAAATGATTGTATCTCAAAAAGTTGAATAGAAGTACCCTATCGAGCTCTGCTAAACCCATGGGAGACTTTGAGGTGCTTGTACTGGTGAACCAAAACCTGTATATATGTTTGGCACAAAAGGGTGTAATTGCCTGCATAGGCACTATGATAGTGCATTCGGAGGCCGAAGCGAGCTCAAATCAAAATTTTTGACACCACAAAGCGAAGCAGTTTTGAAGTCCTAATTTCCCTGAGTATGCTCATCAATTTTCATGCGATTCTGAGACTGTGACCAGAGGGGTGTCAACGACGTCATAGATGAAGTGGGGACCTGCTCTGATACCAATTTTTGGAGTTTGGGTTCAACAAAAGCACACAAACAACACAAGGAAGAAGAAGAAGCTTGGATCACAACCCACAATATTAAATGTATTAGAAAGTGAATGTATAAAGATAAGTGACCCATTAGGGTTACAAGCGTATATACAAGCCAAGGGAAAAAACCTCTTAAGGAGGGAAAAAAGTGCCCTGACATTCCTAGTGTGTTCACACACATCACTACCAAAATATATCATCAATTTAGACCTAGGAAAATATTCCAATTTTTGTTGATCTTGTGTCGAGCTGGATAATTAAAGAAAAGAACCTTGGTGAAGACTCAAACTCCCAAGAAAAAGCTAGTTATGAGTAGGTATTCTACTCTTGTGAAGAAAGAGGCTGGGGTAGAGGCTTTGGAAGTGGATGAAGAAACAATAACTAGGATCAAGGTAAAAAGCAAACTAATGCAAGAGGTCGAGGAAAATTTTGAGGTAACGGGATCCAAAGAGGTTGCAAAAAATTCCAAAGAAATGATTCACTTAATGATAGTAATAATGCTAGAATTTTGGTAAACTTGGTCACTTTTTAATGTGATTGCAAGTTGAAGAATCAAAACAAAAGAAAACAACAAAACAAGTATGCATCCACAAGTGTAGATGATTTAGAGAAACTATTTATGGTCCAACATCATATGATGAACACAATGTATGTTGATGTTTCAAAATCAAAATGATAATTTTTGATATGTTGATTCAAGTGATTCAAACCACATGACCAACCATGCATAATGGTTTAGTAATTTGTAGAAATAATTAGTTCTTGGATTTGTTGAAACGAGGGATGAGTACATCACATCCTATTAAGCATACAAAAAATATAGCACTATTCATGGAGGATGGGAAGGAAAAACCTCTCGTTGATGTATTGTACATTCCTAACATTAAAAAAACCTAGTTTCTATTAGGAAAATGCTTGACTAGGGCTTACATGTTAGGTTCTATTTTGATGTCTTATCTATAGAAGAGTAGAAGAAGAATGGAAGGCTGATTTTGAAAGGGAACAAAGTGGGTAGGATGTTTACCTTGAATGTGAAAATCCCTAAAATAGATGTAGATTTTCCAAAGGTCTAGGTGCTATTGTTGACATAGAGATATGCCACAAATGGATTGGAAGATGTTGAAATTGATGTACTCAAAAGAGCTAGTCAACTAATTATGTTGTATAAAAACATGGATTTGGAAAGCTAAACATATGTGTTCTAAGGTTTAGAAGTGTTGGAAATAACCTTTGGGTTCTAGTTGAACACTTGGATTTATGTATTTCGAGTTAAGGGCTTTGACCCTTAGGATTTATTTTTCTAAGGGTATGGTGTTTAGCCCTTAGGGAAGCTTCTCAATAATTTTTGACTTGCACATACAAGCTTGAGAGATCTTCTTTTAGAATTCATATGGAGGCCACGTGATTCCAAAAATAGTCAGGAATATATGATATAATGTTACAACGGATCGGTAGCATGTGGTATGTCTGTTCAGTGCCAGTGTTTTTCGAATCAATTAGTGAAAATCCATGATGCTGCAAATATGGAAATTATGGTATATAATGTTTGTTACCTAAATTTGCAAAATTTCAACTTTCCCAACGTGTCTATAGTAGCACGTGGCAACGCTTTTACTAGCACTTGTTAAACCCATCCTTGAAAGATAAAGGTATGCTTTACCAATATCTCCAGCAAAGTCTAATTTTCTATGCCTGGGTGTTGGAAAAGTGCTTAATTGTGTCACATGGTCTGTAGTAAGCAAAAAGCTATCACATATTTTCTTCTTGATGGTTTGTTGAAGTGTCTAAATTGTTTGACCGTATGCAGTGTTTCTGTAGCTATGTTCACCTGCTGTTTTTGAAGTATATAAATTTCAAATCTAACATTTAAGCCTAGAATTCCATAATCTTAGAACCATGATGGTACTATTATCCTACTACAGGTTTTGTTAAGATCCCCAACATAAGTTCATGATCAATTATCAAAGAGCTGGATCATTAGTTGCTTGATTTGTCCTTAGCAGGTTGAGTGGTTTGCTTTTCTTTGAGCTCAGTCTTCAGAATGTGCATGCAAGCTATTGTCTGGTCTAGCCTTTTTCAGTCTTATAAAATGAAAACGATATTCATTTTTGATAGAACTTTGTCGACAATTTGACATGTACATAGTATGTCTGGTAGTTTAGAGGTTAGAAAGGATGGGAAAAGACTACTCGAAGTACATCAAAGGACAAAATGAAAATGCTCCACAATTACTAGAGAGGAATGAGACTGCGAGCCAATTAAGAGCATATGAGGAATGGAATCAAGGAGCATGAAAGGTAATGTATTAGCTATCTGTTAGCATACAGGATAGTATGATTGGACACATACAGGATGCCAAGACTCTAAAAGAGGCTTGGAATAGTTTGGTCACTTTGTATGAGACCAATACAAAGGCACAAAAATTGCAACTCGAGAAAGAGTTGCATACTTTGGAGAAAAAGGGCATGTTAGTAAGTGACTACACCTTGAAAATCAAAAGCATATGTGAGTCACTTGCATCTATTGGCATGAATGTAGATGATGATGATAAGGTGGAAGTGTGCCTTCATGGTTTAGGAGCTGCATATAAGCAGTTCAGAACATCTATTCACACCAGGGAAAATATTCCAAATTTTACTGATCTGGTGTCCATGTTGATTAGTGAAGAAAAGAATCTTGGTGAGGACTCGAACTCCCAAGGAAAACCTAGTTCTGAGCAGGTATTCTACTCTCGCAAAGGAAGAGGTAGAATTAGAGGCTTCAGAAGTGGAAGAGGAAACAGTAACCAAGACCAAGGTCAACATCAGAATCATGCAGGAGGTAGAGGATAGTTTCGAGGTAGGGAGAGCAAAAGAGGCCACATAAATGTCCAAAGAAATGATTCATGTAATTATAGTAAAGGATGTTGGAATTGTGGTAAACCTAGATACTTTGAATGTGATTGTCGGTTGAAGAATCAAAATAATAGAAGGCAGTAGAACAACTATGCATCCACAATTGCAGATGATTCTGAGAAGCTATTCATGGTCCAACATCACATGATGAATATGATCTCTGTTGATGTTTTGAAACCGAGTGGAAATTTCTGGTATGTTGATTCAGGTGCTTCAAATCACATGACCAGTCATGCAAAATGATCTAGTAGTTCGCATAAATTTCCAATTCCTAGATATGTTGAAACAGATGATGACACATCACACCCTATCGAGCATACATGAAACATAGTGTTGTCTATGGAGGATAAAAAGGTAAAACATCTTGTTGATGTGCTTCACGTTCCAAATATAGCAAATAATCTAGTTTCTGTTGGAGAAATGGTTGACCAGGGATTACAAGTCAAGTTCAATTTTGATCAGTTATATGTAGAAGAGTATAAACAAGGTGGATTATTTATTGCCAAAGAAAACAAAATGGTAGGATGCTCACCTTAAATGTGAAAATCCCTTAAATGAATGCAATCATTTTTGCAAGAGATGCAGGAGTTATTGTTGATATAGAGATCTAGCATAAATGAATTGGACATGCAAACTTATAGAGGTTGAAATTGATGCAGTCCAAGGAGATTCTCAATGGACTATCAAATTTCAAAGTTGCAAAAATGCAAAAGGTATGTGCAGCATGTCAATTTGGTAAACAGTTAAGAGCATCATTTCCACATGACAAACATGTTAGTGAGAATGTGCTAGAAATAGTACATACAGATGTTTGGGGTCTTGCAAAGACCACATCCATGGGTGGTTGCAGGTTTTATGTTACTTTGATTGATGACCATACACGGAAAGTATGGGTATATTTCATGAAAGAGAAGAGTGAAGTGTTCAGTCACTTCCAGAATTTTAAGGTTATGGTGGAAAAGTAGACAGGAAAGTATATTCAGACATTAAGGTCTGATGTAGGAGATGAATACATGTCAAATGAGTTCAACAACTTTCTTAAAAGTCATGGAATTCGACATCAGTTTTTATGTAGCTACACACCACAGTAGAATGGCATTGCTGAATGCAAAAATAGACATATTGCAGAAATATCAAGAGCTTTGATGGCTGAGAAGAATATGCCTCATTGTTATTGGGAAGAAGCTGTGCATACTGTTGTATACATCATGAATAGAACTCCGACTCCTATTGTACATCAAGTTACACCTGAAGAGAAGTTTACAGATAAAAAAGCCAAACTTATCACATATGAAATTATTTGGTTATATTCCATATGTACATGTTCTAGATGAGTTGAGGATGAAGCTTGATCCAAAAGTAGAAAAATGTATCAAAATTGGGTGCTCCCTTGAGCAAAAGGGGTATAAATGTTATAATCCACTCACACAACAAGTGAAGGTAGGGAGAGATGTGATGTTTGATGAAATGTTAAGCTTCTATGTAGATGCCAAAGATGGGCTTAATCTTGAACCAAATGACAAAGAAAATGCTAAAAAATCAAGCGCAAAATCGCAAGATTTGAGTGAATCGGATGCATCATTGAGCAATAGTTCCAACTCAAATGCATGGAATGGAAGATTGCATGGAAATCTTGGTCCAACAAATTCATCAAATACATCCAAGAAAGGTAAAGAAAACCTTTCTATTGGTAGTAAAACATCTACAAGTTTTGAAGACATTGATGAAAATTCAAGTAGTTCAAGAAAGAGCCTTGATGAGGAGCTCCTGCCCTCTGTGAAGACTCCAAGAGTAAGATAGGCACATGCAGATGATACAAAGAGAAGTGACCCAGGACCAAGAAGATCTGGAAGGATGCGGAATTTAGTGCAATGATTGACATATGACAGTTATAAGTCTTGTAATTCTGCCTACATGACCAAGGTAATATAAGATGTTGAACCTTCTTGTTTTGAGATGCAATTGGAAATGCAGATTTGGAAAAAGCTATGGATGAGGAGATGGTTGCACTTAATGGAAACGATACATGGAAGTTGGTTCCATTGTTGCAAGGAAAGAAACCCATAGGCTGCAAGTTCACAAGGTAAAACACAATGCTGATGGTAGCATATGTAGGTATGAAGCACGATTGATAGCAAAAGGATATGCATAGACCTATGGCATTGATAAAGGAAACATTCAACCTTGTAGCTAAAATGTTTACTATCAGAACACTTGTTGCATTAGCTATAGCAAAAGGATGGACTTTGCATCAAATGGATGTGAAGAATGCTTTCCTACATGGTGAGTTATAGGGAGAAGTATATATGGACCATCCACAAAACTATGAAGATTCAAAGCACCCAAAATATGTTTGCAAGTTGCAAAAGGCTTTGTATGGACTTAAACAAGCCCTGCGTGCTTGGCATGCAAGGATTTCTAACTACTTAACCACAATTGGGTTTTCTATGTGTGATGTAGATCACTCACTATATGCAAGCAAGGGTGATGATGGCATCATGATTGTGGTTATTTATGTTGATGACTTGATTGTAGAAGGTGACAATGAAGCAAGCATTAAAGAGGTAAAGCAACTCCTTATGCATGAACTTGACATGAAAGATATTGACATGATGCGCTACTTCTTAGGCATTGAATTTATACATATAGAAACAAGTATATGGATGTCGTAAAGGCAATATGCCTTGAATATGCTGCAAAAGTATAGTATTGCTGATTGTAAGCCGATTTTTATGCCATTAGATCAAAATTTGAAGTTGGATACTACATCAAGTGAAGAATTGGAAAATGCTACTATGTATAGGAAAATTGTGGGAAGTCTGATATATCTCACAATTACAAGGTCTGATCTAAGCTACACTATTGGACTTGAAAGTCAATTTATGTAGGTTCTCGAGAAGCCATATTTAGATGCTCTGAGGTGCACTCTATATTATGTGAGTGCTCCTTTGGATTATGCATTGTTTTATGAAGCTCGTGTAGATTTGCAGGTTCATGGATGTTGGAGTTAGATGTCTACGGAAGCACACGAACAGCACAAAGAAGAAGAAGAAGCTTGGAGCACAACACACAAGTCTGAATGTATTACTAGAGAATGTACAAAGATAAGTAGCCCATTAGGGCAATAGGCGTATATACAAGCCTGGGGAAAAAAACCTCCTAAAGAGGGAAAAAAGTGCCCTGGTGGTCCTAGAGTGTTCACACACATCACTACCTAAATATATCAACAAATCCCCCATAGGAGTGATGCGGTGAACAAGTAGCTGGCACTCATGTATAATGAAGTGCCAAGATATGTGGAAATCACTCCACAAAAGGAAGTAAGCCCAAAGCTTTGCGGAAAGCTTCAAACTTCTCCCTAGGCAGAGCCTTCGTAAAAAGGTCTGCAATGTTCTCCTGCGTGGGCACATATGCCAAGCTGATCTCCCCAGTAGAGAAAGCTCTCCCTGACATAATGATACTGCACCTCAATGTGCTTAGTGTGAGCATGGAACACAGGGTTCCTCGCAACTGTCAATGCGCTCTGACTGTTAGTGAAGATGGTGGTGGTAGAAGACTGACCAACACCCAAATCAGCCATAAGGCATCTGAGCCACACACACTCAACAGTAGCTGTGAAAGCTTCCCTATACTCAGCCTCACAACTGGAAGTGGCCACAGTAGGCTGCTTCTTGCTCAACCAAGATATACATGAGCTACCAAGCATGAAACAAAAGCCACTAGTGGACACACGAGTGTCATAGCAACGAGCCCAATCAGAGACAGAAAAAGCATGCAAATCTGGCGGTAGTGATCCCCCCTTGGGATAAAACAACCCAAGTAGCCGAGTACCACTCAAGTAGCAAAAGATACGCTTAACCGCCTGCCAATGCTTGACTCCTGGGCAATGCATAAACCTACTCATCTGTGAGACAACAAACTGAATATCTGGATGAGTAATGCATAAGTAAATCAAGCATCCAACAGCCTGCTAATAGAGAACAGCATCAAATGCATCTCCAGCATCCTGAAGACTCAATCGTAAACTTGTCTCCATAGAAGTGGCAATAGGCTTACAGTCTTCAAGGCCAAAACGTTGCAATAATGTGCCAATATATTTCGCTTGACACAAAGCCATTCCACCATCAACTTACATAAATTGAATGCCCAAATAGTGATGCAAACGTCCCAAATCAGAGATCTCAAATGAGGCATGCAAATCAGCCTTGAAATCAGCAATATGCTTCTCAATAGGACCAGTGAGCAGCATGTCGTCAACATAGACAACAATGATCAGAAGCACATCATTAGCACGCTTAACATATAAGGTGCTTTCAGTTGGACTGTTCTCAAAACCATGTGCAACCAGATAGGCATGTATCTTCTCATACCAAGCACGTGGTGCTTGCTTTAAACCATATAATGCCTTCTTTAACCTGCACACCTAGTTTTCATGCCCTTTCTGCACAAAGCCACGGGGCTAAAAAACATACACTTCTTCATGCAAGTCGCCATTCAGAAATGTTGTTTTAATGTCTAACTGATGTACATTCCAACCATGATGGGCTTCAAGTGCACAAATGCTCCCAACAGTAGTCATACGGCATGTAGGTGCAAAGGTCTCATCAAAATCAATGCCTCTTTCCTACGCATAACCCTTTGCAACAAGCCTAGCCTTATACCTGTCCACTGTACCATCAGGTTTACGCTTCAGCTTGTATACCCACTTAGTGCCAATGGCCTTCTTGCCAGGAGGCAAGTCACATGAAGACCAAGTACCATTCTTCATTATAGCATCATATTCATATTGCATAATAGCCATCCAATTTTCTGAATTTTGTGCTTCATCAAACGAAACAGGCTCATTCTCATCACAGAGACTAGATGCAGCCATAGCATAGCAATCTGATGCAAAAGAGGCACTATGAGAGCCTGAACGAGTACGATATGATAGACATGCATCTAATTTGCTGTCACGCAAAGTCTGCACCAGCCATTTTGGCATAATTCTTGACTGCTCAATATCAGCTCTCTCATCAACAAGTGCATCATGTACATCTGCATTAGAAATAGACTTATCTGGATCATCACATGAAACCTGCAAAGGCTGAGAAGTTGCCTCATTAGGACCAGCACTAGACTATCCACCTATTAATAGAGGCATCAAAGTATCATACATGTCTTTGGAGCTAACAGATGTCTCCTTGGTACATGAAAGCAATGGCTGAATAGCATCTTCCACAAAAACAACATCACGGCTAACCAAAATGCGTTTAGTCTGTGGATGATACAGATGATAGCCTTTACTTTCAGAACTGTACCCAACAAAAATACATTTTACTGCCTTATCATCCAATTTTCTGCGATGTTGTTCAGGCACTAATGCATATGCCAAACAACCAAAAACACGAAGATGAGCAATAGATGGCTTGCGGTCATGCCAAGCCTCATATGGAGTGATAGACTGCAGCGCTTTAGTGGGACACCTGTTAAGTACATATGCTGCACACATGACAACCTCAAGCCAGAAACTATGTGGTAAAGCCTGACTCTTGACCATACACCTTGCCATCTCCATGAGTGACCTATTCTTCCATTCATCAACTCCATTCTGTTGAGGTGTATACGGCACTGTACACTGGTGTTTTATCCCACGTTCAGCCAGAAATGCATTAAAATCAGAAGACATATATTCCCCCCCTCGATCAGAATGGAGGGTGCCCATTTTACATGCTGACAGATTTTCAACCAAAACCAATTTAAAGCACATGAACACTTTGGAATTTGCTTTGTGGATATACCCATGCATGCCTGGAAAAATCATCAATGAAAGTTACGAAGTAAAGGTAATTTCCAAAAGAGGGTGTTTGCATAGGACCACAGATATCACTATGTACAAGCTGCAATTTCTGTGTAGCCCGAACTGAACCATCTTTTGGAAAGGAAGAACGCTGCATTTTTCCCAAAATACAGCCTTCACAAACATGTTTTCCATGTGCCTCAAGCTTGGGCAAAGAAGACATCATATCAGATTTCTGCAGGTGTAGCAAACTAGCAAAATTCAGATGACCAAAGCGTGCATGCCAAAGCTTTGCATCTGACATAGCCTGAGAATCATGAACTGCACATGCCGAATCATTCACAGGTCTTTCATAGTCTATGAGCTTATACAGCCCACAACATAAAATGCCAGAAGCAATAATAACATCGCCATTTGATAGATCATGAACTGTACATTTGTCATCAACAAATTTCACAACCAAGCCAATCTTGGCTAATGCAGAAACTGATAACAGATTCTTCTTGATCCCTGGCACAAATAAAGCATCTGACAAAGTGAAAGAACTACCATCAGCAATAGTCAGAATGATCTTACCAACTCCCATAATAGGATAAGAGGAGTTGTTGGCGCATGTGACAGTATTCCCTGTAGGGGCAGGCTCGAGTGAAGAGAAGAAACTGCGCTGCGAGGTAATATGTTTGGTCGCCCCACTGTCAAAGTACCAAACATCTGAGTCCACTACAGGCATGCACTGCTCATGAGAAGATGGGTCAAAACTGCAAACAGTAGTAAACGCCCATTCTTCTTCCTGCACAAGATTAGCACACTCTGTTTTTGGTGTAGAGGTTTCTGTAACAACCATTCCAGCCTCCTTTTTCTTTGCCTCTTTTGCAGCCAGTTTTGGACAGTTCTTTATGATATGATCATTCCCTTTACAGTACTTGCAAAACAATTTCTGCTTTTTTGATTTCTTCTCATCTTTATCCTGGTTCTTTGAATGTGCAGCATTTGCAAATTTCTGCTTACTAGTAGAAGAGTCCCATTTTCCTTTGCCCTTCTGACTAGCCAGGAAAGCTTGATCTGCAACACGCATAATGGACTTGTTTTGCCTGGACTGATCTTCTTGCAACAGAACAGAGACTAACTCCTCAAATGATAAGGCATTCGGATTGCCTTTCATCATCAACCGAAGAGTAGAAGCAAAACTCTGATATGAATTAGGAAGACCATTCAGAACGGTCTGCACAAGTGAGCTATCTAGTATAACCTCATCAGCAGAAATCAATTGTTCCTTCAAATCTTTGATATTCGTTAAGAAACTGTCCATATAATCACCTTCATTCATGTGCTCACTCTCCAACTGTTTTCGGAGGTAAGCAACACGAGCCTCATTCCTAGCTTGGTACAATGTGGTAAGTGTATCCCAAGCATCCCTAGCTGTTCTGGAAGAGCGAATATGAGGAATAATGGCACGTTTGACAGACAAAGCTATCAATGCATGTGCCTGGGCATCTCTGCCATCCCAACGAATCTGCTCTGCAGTAGGTGCAGCAAAAACAGTAGCATGAACAGGAAGCTGCACAAAATCATGTTCGACACCATCTTCATCAGCTCCAGCACCTGTATTTGCAGTACCTGTTGTTACAAGTGTAACAGGACGTCTTTCAACACCCTGCACAATGTTCCACAATCCTTTTGCAACCAATACATGTCGCATCATATAAGCCCATAATGGGTAGTGGTACCATCCAACTTATCCTCAATAGCCAACATACGGAATACATCACTGCTTTCAGCCATGGCCGGTGACTAAAATACCTTGAGGCATAAAATTGACTGTATCTCAAAAAGTTGAACAGAATTGCCGAGACAAGTTCTGCTAAAACTGTAGCAGACTTCAAGACACTTATATTGGCGAAAAGAAACAGGTATATACCTTTGGCACAAAAAGACGAAATAGCCTGCACAAGCACTATGATAGTGCATTTGGAGGTCGAAACTGAGACTGCAAACGGAGGAGTGTCGACGGTGCCCTAGATGAAGCGACGACCTGCTCTGATACCAATTGTTGGAGTTAGATGTCTGCGGAAGCACACGAATAGCACAAGGAAGAAGAAGAAGCTTGGAGCAAAACACACAAGACTGAATGTATTACTAGAGAATGTACAAAGATAAGTAGCCCATTAGGGCAATAGGCATATATACAAGCCGGGGGAAAAAAACCTCCTAAAGAGGGAAAAAAGTGACCCGGCGGTCCTAGAATGTTCACACACATCATTACCTAAATATATCAATAATGGATACACTAATGCAGATTGGGTTGGTATCATTCTAAATAGAAGATCTACTAGTGGATTTCTATTCTCACTTAGGAATGCAGCTATTACATGGAGCAGTAAGAAGCAACCCACTCTTGCTTTGTCAAGTACAGAGGCTGAGTATAGAGGTGATGTAGTGGAAGCATGTGAGGCATCATGGCTAGAAAATCAGAGATGCTACTTGTAGTTTTAGGTATGGAAGTGGAAAAGACTATCACCCTCTATTCTGATAATCTTAACACCATATAGTTAGCACGGAACCCTATTTTTCATGCTAGAATAAAGCATATTGAGGTACATTATCACTTCATCAGAGAGAAGGTATTAGTAGGTGATATTGATCTTGTTTATGTGATAACAGATGAGAAGGTTTGTGTACCTAAGAACCAACTTAGGGACTTCTGGAGAAAGAGACTATACCTCAATCCCCCTCAAGTGCATATAGTGGGGATTCACGCTTTAATTATCAATCCGATGAGTATCAAAACCTAGCCGAGTGTATGAAGACATGCATTCAAATGACGATCAATACAAATGAGTTACTCAAGGAGTGCAAACAAGGCAAAGACTAATCCAAACAAGCTTCAACTGTCAGTCATGGTGTCACGATACTTGGAACAGCAGCCAACAGTAAATTGAGCTTTTCTCTCAGCTTCAAACTCCAAATATAGCAAATACCATATGCATTTCGAAGCTCTCGAGAAGACGCATCCAATGGCGGTATTTTCACTCAATTCTGATGCTTCTACTTCAAGTTATGATCAAAATACTGAGTCACGGGAATGACCTTCCTACACTTCAGCACTTGCTACACTTCGCACACACCTTAACAACAGTAAACAAACACTTTCATGGATAGACAACACTTCTTAACACTCTTTCCAAGCAACACACATGCATACAAGCTCACAAAGAAGAAGATACAGAGAGGAGAAGACACAAATTCGAAATTCTGTGCTCTTGATTCTCACAATGGCAAAAAGTCTTTACAAAGAGTCACAAATTGACTTATATACTTGCACCCTAAAAATGGTCCTTTCATACAAGAGACCGGCACTTTATTCACTAAAAGACTAATTTCCTACTAATTTACATGGGTAAGCTTCTAATCTTCTGTGGGGATGCATCTAGAGGACTCCTCTAGTGCATTTACATCGGAAAATATATTACAAGAATGGTTATGATACAAAAATAAAGTGTCCAAATCGGAAAAATTATGGGGCCCTTCTTTTTCTCTACCTTGTGCTCTCTTTGCTCTGCAACTCTCTCCCTCTCTTTGTCTCTGTCGTCCCTTGACAGGCTTTACTTCTTGTCTTTCCCTTGTTGTCCGCACGCATCCTTTGGTCAGTTTTGCCTACTGGTTGGACTGGCATTACGTTTTAATGGCCCTGTTCTTGATTTTTTCTTTTACATCCTCTCGGCCTGATGCATTTGTGCTGCCTATTCTTTTCTTTTCATCGCCCGCAACCCTTGGTCAGTTCTGCGTGTTGGTTAAACAGGTGTTCGGTTTTGATGGCCTCTTCTTAATTCTTGATTTACATCCTCTGGGCCTGATGCATTCGTCTTTCCTAATAAGTCGGGTTGCCACGCACACCACCAGTGGAAGGTATGAGGCTGTGATCCTTCAGCCTTCGATCTGGACCTTCCAAAGATCAAGAGGTTGAAGCACCCTCTTGTGGTTTCGGAACCGCTGGATATCTTCTTGCACATCTTCATGGATACTTTCCTGGCCCTGGTTCCTCCTTCCACCTACGTGCTTTTTCCTTGATATGTGCCCCTGCGGGGCTCTGTGCAGAGATGGGTGTTGCACCCCTGCGGGGCTTCTTGTAGAGATGTATCTTCAGATATGATCTTTTCAGTGAAGCTTCTTTCGTTGTCTTCTTCTTTTCTTCTATCTGCTTGATTCTCCCTCAACACTGCCCCCCTCCTGAACTCTGTCGTCCCCGATAGGCTTTGAGAGTCGACGGGAGTATGTTCTATACACTTTTTGCTCTGTTTCATTAAGCAAATTGGCTTCACGTATCATTAGCTGTTTCCACTGTTCAGATTTTACGCCATCATTAGGTGGCTGTCTGTGGTCGGCGAAGAAGCTCAGTTCATATGCCACTAATCTGGCATTCAAGTTGGATGACATCTTTAAAAAGATTTCTGAATCGATTTCAAAAAATCCCGTGAAGAAGGCTTCTTCGAAGGTCTGCATATATGTACTTGGCAAAAACATGAGTCTTGAATAATAAGCCATTATGGTAGGGCAGCTAGGCATAATAGACAAATAAAAAACGAGGATGTTTGTTCCTTGATTAATGCCAATGAAATTCAAAAACGTATATGCCGCGTGTTTGAAGACCTTCAATACTGTAAGTAGCATACTGAGTATTTTATTTGTCATCTTGATAGTTAAATCTGGCATTGTTGCATAACTCTGCAGCCAAAATTCAATTGTTTTTACCATGTAATCTTCCGTAGGTAAATAGTTATGCGGTGGACTTGGAAGTAGTGGGTAGTTCAACCACTGTTTATTGATTACACCAGTCTTTTGCATATCCAAAAATTCTCTGGTTTCTCTTCGGCGAGGGGTTGGACAAAAAGATGGATTTACCTGTAATAAATATGGTGTTGCTTGCCAGTGCACCCATAATGTAGGATGTTTCTCCAAAAATTTTCTTCTCCAAACAGGTTCTGCAGCTTCAAATTCTTCTTGAGTGTAAGCAAATGTGTCATGTTTGAAGTTTAGCTGCTCGTCTGGACTTTTCTGTGTAATCTTTTTCATATATTTTCTTGTTTTCTCTTTCATCAGTCTGTAGGGAATGTTGAAAGGCTTCATAATCGTATCTAAGTCTTTACCCTTGATTTTTGCTTCCTTCATGACTTTGATGACCTCATTTTCAAAATTTTCTGTCAACTGGGACACCAATAGTGTCTGTTCCTTCTGACTTATTTCTGTAGTATATGGCATTGGATGATCATCATGTGGTTCTGCCATCTGCTCTTTTATTGGAGAATTATAAATCCGGGGAGATAGAGGACGTACCTCTACCTCGTCAGTAGGATTTTCTTTGTCGGCTCTACTAGTGTCCCGATTAGTGCTTTCTCTTTTGCTTGGGTCTCTAATTTGCTACGCATGCATTCTTCTCTTTCACTTCTTGTGTTGCTGCTCGTAGTGCTTCTTTTGTTGCAAGCAGTTCATTGCCAATTTCTGCTACATTGTCCATGTTTTCGTTGTAACTTGTTGCAAGTTTTCCATGGGCTGTATTCAACTGCTTTTTCAGCTCTTTTGTTTCTTGAATGTACTTACGTTCCCATTGTTCTCTCAATTCTTGCTCTTATTTCAGCAAATCTGCATATTTCTCGATTTGAGCTCTTAATTCTCTCTGATCAACATCCGTTGTCTCTTGTTTTTCAATAGGTTGATCATATAGCAATGACTTCATCAGTTCTTTATTTCTATTTCGTAAAGTGTCATTCTCCTCCACGTATACCTTCAGTTGTGTTTCAAGCAGGTGACTTCTAGCTTTTATTCGCTCTTTGTCAGCTTCGCTGGCTTCATGTACTCTTTGTAAGTCCATTATTTGTGCCTGGAGTTGACGATGTTGGGTCATCAATGTGTCACATTGTGTTTTTACCTGGAGTAACTCCGTTCCTTTGATAGCAATCTCTTTTTGTGCCTGGATTAATTGTGCAGATAGTTGTTCACTCATAATTTGGAACTGATTCTTTTCCCTCATGGCTTTGTCGTAGTCTGCATCTGTATCCATCATCTGTTGTTGTGTATCCATGGCCATTTGTATCATCTGCTTGACCACAAGTTTTAATTGTGTAACATCCACATTTAACCATGGTTTAGGAATACTCGGTTCTGCTCCTGTTGTCACATCTTTTCCTTGTGCTATGTGTAATGTAGTGTCATGGGGCTGCCTAATGTGGAGTTGTATCCTTGGCTCAGCCTCCATGTGGTCCATCTTGCCTTGAGGTTTATCATCCGGTACCTTAATCACAATGGGCTCCTTACTTGGTTGTCGGCCTGATTCCTGGTCTATTGGAGTTTGTATTTCTTATTTGATAGGTGGCACGACCTCTTTATTAGTTATTGGAGCTTCCTTGATACTGATCTTTGACGTATCATTCAATTGAATGATGTGCTCTGGTTCATTTGGTTCTTCTATGTTCTTTGCTTGTTTCTGTTCGTTGTCTGGCATGACTTCAACTTGATTGATCTCTGTCCAATCTTCATTGTGTGTTTCTGTTTGCATATTTGTATCCAGGGTGTCCTTCTCACAGCTTGATTCTTCATTAGAGCTTGATTCCTCCAATCCTATTTCTTTGTATCTGGAAGGTACTTGACGAGTTGCTTTATCCTTCTGTTTCTTTTCTTGGCTTGCCTGTCTGTAATGGTGACCTTGAATATTCAAATTTATCTGCCCCTGCATATACTGATGTGTTTCTTCTAGGGCAGCAGAGAGGTCTCTTTTCGTAATTGGTTGTTGATTTCCAGGAATCTTTGGTAAGATGTGTGTCCTCTTCAAAGTGGGTGTCTCCTGAGCTTCTTCCTCTCTTAAACGTTAAGTTCCTTTCATAGGTGTCCTTGAACTCGTTCTTACTTCTTCAACAGCAATGACTGTTTTCTTTTTCTTTGGAACCGTAGCTGACTTGGCGTATTTGGCTAGCCCTTCTGAGGTTGGCATCTCACGCAAGCAGTTTTTCATATCAAGTGCATCATAGATAAGTAAGGTCAAAGCTGAACTGCCATTGAGAAACTTTTTCTGACCCCACTTCTTCTTGGCTTCAAATAGACGTTCTTGAACATATGGAGTCAGATTTACTTTATTACCAACTTGCCTCATAGCATGTGAAAGCAGTTGCACCACGATCTTTTGAGGTACTGTATATCTATGCATGCTTGGAAAACAAAAGTGCTGGTGCACTAAGCGAACAGCCTCTTCAATATCAGTTCTATTGATGTCCAAAAAGGATCTCTTTTTTGGATCATGACATTCCTCCTTGACATTAGTGAGCCCTTCTTGATTCCATCCAAAAGCTTTGTTGATCAATTCATGAGTGAATTGAATTGTTTTCCATGTACCCACTTTGTCCAATACTCGTGCCTCAGGATCTGATATCTTATTCATTGCAGGCTGAAGTGTATTCATCACTAGCGTACACCTCTGGAAATCTGGCAAATATATTGGTATTCTGAGAAATGCATCTATTCCTGCTTGTGTCCAGACATCCTTCATGCGCGGTAATCCTTGTATGATGGTCTTAAAGTCTTGGGACATAATAGAGAAGTAGTGATCCCTATCCATAATCTTGATGGTAGCCATGAAAATGAGGTCTCACACCGGTTGGTCATCCAGAAACCAATGGCCTCTTGCTTTTGTTATGAATTCCAAGGGAAGAAGCTGGACCTCTTCCACTTGCATCTCTTCGGAGTTAGTAGAAGCCATCTGCACTCAATATAGAGTATGAATTAGTGGCCAGATAGTATCAGAAATCCTCCTTCATTTGTCCTTCATAAGATTGACATTGCTCCGAGTGAATGGTGTCGTCCCTTCCCCGTGGGTGTGAGAAAGGTAATACGTGGGATTTTTCATACTTTTAGGTATTTTTATGTTTTTGTCTGAAAGAAAAACAGAAAAGTTAGGTCATAGCCGAAGCGATTATTAATTTTTTAGTAATTTTCTTTAAATTATGTACAAGTGCTCTCCTATTTCCCAAGAGGAAAATGTGCTTCGCTATCCTGAAATAGAAGAATAGCGTGCCGAATGCTTGGCCTTATAATGTGGCCCTATTATGCATACTTTGGATTCTGGTAACTCCAAATGCATGCAACTCGAATTATTTGGTAGATGTATACAGCTTGTCTTGTCTTTCGGCATCCAAATATGCTTTATTCTGTTGAGAGAAATCGATGCTTCTCATTTGTTGCTTCTGCTTTGTCTACTTTTTGAATCTTGGAATGACATGTGAATTGTATGTAGACTCCAGCTCTATCCTGTAGCAGTTTAGCTTCTGTCGCTTTGCCTTTAGATCATACTGATTTTCCTTGTTCATTGGTTCGTCCTTTTTTATGATTGTCCTTTGAGTACATGACTTGGGAATCCATATTTGTGTGTGGTCCGACTGGGCAGCTATCACCTTCTTCGGAATCCATACTTTAGCAATTCTTTATGTAATTGAATATCCATAGCGATTTCCATATTGGTTTTGTGGGTTCTTCTGCTGTAGCAAGTAGTTCTTCTGTTGAAGATATGCATCCATTTGGTCCTTCCTTATCCAAGCTTGTCGAGTGTAAGGAATGGGGTATATTCTAATAGGTGCAGACTTGGGATTATTCGGAGAACTAGTCTCTCTTGTGCATGGTTCTTCGCTAAGGCTGTTTTCAGATAGAATGACACTATTATGACTTGGTAGATTAGAAGGTGGTCTGCAAACAGGATTCGGTGTGTCCTCACATGAAGTACTTGGTGAAGGGGTTTCCATAGTGCTAGTGAATATACATGCATCACTTTGTTCATTTGAATGAGCTCTCGGGGCTATATCCATGGCTTTGAATGGTGGTTTGTCTAACATGCTGAATATCTCTCGATGTCCTATCTTGGCTGAGATGTATCCTAAGGCCAATTGAATAGTTACTTCATATTCGTATATCCAATCTTGACCTAACACTATGTCTTCGAGTAAGTCCTCATCATGACATACTAAGAGTTTTTGTTCCATTGTGTTGTTTCCTAAGTGTAGAGGTAAGATAATCTCTCCTATACACTTGGTAATCTTTCCTCCTATTCCAATCAGCTATACCTTTGATGGACGTAATTCTTCCTTGAGTTGCTGAGTCAATGAAAATTTGATGCAACTTATAGCAGCTCCTCTGTCAATGAGAGCATCCACTAAGTGGTACTCCGTTTTTCTGGCTCCCAAATTCAAATATGGTTGCTTCCTTTGTTGCCCTAGGTTTTCAGTGGCTCTAAAATTAGCCATTGGGATGAGTTCTTCTCTTAGGTGATATCTCTCATCTCTCTCTCTCATCCACTCTTTTCCTTTCTTGATTCGTTCTAGTGCTTCATGTCTCGCTTCTTCTCGTATCCTTTCCTCCTCGATGTGTCTATTCTTACCCTTGATTAATCGTGACATTGTTTCTTCAGTCAATGGTTCTAGATATTTTTTCACTTGACACCCACTGATATAGTTTGGTAGTACTTCTCCATCTAGGGTTGCTAGACTGATGGCTCCACTCGTAGATATACAATTGATGATCAACGGGCCATATCCTCTCTTTTGCAACTTCTTAGCGTGTTGTTTCAGAGTATATACCAAAACTAAATCTCCTTCCTTCAAATTTTTATCTTTAATATGAGCATCAAAGTAGGCTTTCTGTTGCCTTTTAGCAGCATAAATCCCTGCTACAGCTTGTAACCTAGTTTCATGTAACTTCTCTATTTGATCCAATTGAGCTGATAGTTCATGTCCAGTCCACTCGTAAGTTGTTGCTACTCTGAGAGTGGGAATTACGAAATCAATTGGCAAAATAGCATTCTGTCCATACACTAGGTTAAAAGGCGTAGTTCCTATGGCTATTTTGTAGGCTACTCAAAATGCCCATAAAGCATGGTGTAATTGTTTATCCCAGTCAGATCGACCATTGTTCACAATTTTTGTGAGAACTGTGCATAGGATTTTATTTGAACTTTTGGCTTGTCCATTGGCTTGTGGGTGATAAGGGGCTGATTTCTTATGAATTACCAAGAATTCATTCAGTAAGGCTTCTATAACTTCATTCACAAAGTGCGTACCTCTATCACTCATAATTTCTATCGGTAGTCCAAATCTAGTGAAAACGTTCTCGAAGAGAAACTTGGCAGTAGTTCTTGCATCATTTTTCTTGGTTGCTTTGGCTTCAACCCATTTGGTCAGATAGTTTGTGGCTACAATTATATATTCGGCATGGGATCCTTTAGTTGGGGGGCTAATAGGTCCTATGAAGTTTATTCCCCATTTAGTAAAAGCTCTGGCACTCATCATGGGTTTTAGTGGCATTTCATCCCTTCTAATTGGATATTTAGTTCGTTGACATGTATCACATCATTGAACATATGTGGCTGCATCCTGATGTAAAGTTGGCCACCACATTCCAGCAAAGAGGATCATTTTTGTTGTCTTATCTGCAGAGAAATGTCCTCTTGCAGCTCTTGTATGTGCCATCTCTAAAACAGCAAGATACTCGTCTTCATGAATGCACATTCGCAAATGATTATCTCTTCCTCGTTTAAAGAGTTGTTTTCCTATAAGAGCATAGTCCTTACTTTGTTCTACAAGTGCTTGTTTTCTTGCTAGAGTGGCTCCTTCTGGGTACTCTTGGGTCTTTAAGAACTTCACTAGAGGCATGCTCCATCTTGGTGCTACAGTGGAGTAGCATAGAGTGGAGTTCTCTTCTGGATTCCGTTCTTGATAGGTTGGGCAGGCTGATACATAGTTATGCGCATCCCTCTGCATGGTTGGCCAATGTATGCCCAATCTCCTTAGTGTTTGCCATGTTCCGTTCGCATTTAGATGAGTTTTCCATTGATTTACATGTGCTTTTTGAAGCCACATTGCTTGTTCCTCTTCTTCTACGCATCTCATGAGTAATCCACTTGAGTCTTGGTGATACAAACTTCCAGCAATAATATGAAGGTTTTTAGTCTTCCATAGGTCTTGGGTTCGGTTTGGTGTGATCCCATCTTTAGGTCCATGCGTGAGTATGGGGATCAATTTTTCTGCCCATTGGGGACATACTTCGAGATTAAAAAGGTACGTATCTGGCAGATCATCGGGTACTCCTATGGGTGGCTCCCCATGTGTCATCCTTGATAAGTGATCTGCTCTTATGTGGGTATTCCCTTTCTTTACTACTACCTCAAAATCAAATTCCGTCAACAATAAAAACTATCATACTAGTTGTCCTGTATTACAAGGCTTATTGACTAAGTACAATAGGGCCTGATGATCAATGAAGAATTTGACTTTGTTTACCAAAAGGTAATGTCGGAACTTTTTTACGGCATACACCATCCCTAGGCCTTCTCTCTCAATTGTGGTATAATTGCGCTCCGCTTGATTTAATTGTCTACTGGCATAGGCTATAGGGTGGTCTGATTTTACTGTATCTGCCGATTGAGCTAAGATGCAACCAATGGCAAACTTGGATGCATCCACGTGAATGTGAAATGGTTTGTTCCAATTAGGTACTCGAAGGATTGGTGTTGAACTCAATCGACTCTTTAATTCATTAAAGGCTTTTTCATATTCTTTAGTCCAGTTAAACTGTGTCAATAATGCATAAAGAGGTCTAGCAATTATGGCATACATATGTATAAATCTTCGGTAGTATCCACAATGTCCCATAAATGCTTGTACTTCTTTAGCAGTCTTTGGTCTTGGCAAATCCAGAATTACTTTGATTTTGTCTTCATCAGTTGAGATTCCATTTTTAGAGACAATATGTCCCAATATCTTTCCTTGGCGAACCATGAAGACACATTTTTCTGGGTTGAGGCATACTCTATATTATCGACATTTGGCAAAGATCTTTCCTAGTTTAGGGATATGCTCTGATCGTATAGCTGAATAAGTACATAGATCGTCCACGTACACCTCCATACTCTTTCTCAAGAACTCCTTGAATACATGACACATTAATCTTTGGAAGGTGGCTGGGGCATTAGTTAGGCCGAAAGGCATGACCCTAAAGGCGTACACTCCCCATTCAGTTGCAAAGACTGTTTTATGTTGGTCTTCAGGAGCAATGGCTACCTGATTATATCCTGAAAAGCCGTCCAAAAAACTATACACTTCCTTCCCTACCACTCTCTCCAAAAGATGATCCGTGATGGGTAATGGATAACTGTCTCTTATGGTGGTGGCATTCACTTTTTGCACATTAATGCATACCCTTAACTTCCCATTCTTTTTCGGTATAACCACCAAAGGTGATACCCACTCCGTGTGTTTGATCTCATAAATGAATCCAACATCTAACAACTTATCTATCTCTTCCTTTATCTTTGCTGAGTATACATCATTGTATGTGTACGGTCTTTGTTTAGAAGGTTTGGCTTCGGATGTCATAGGGATTCTATGAGCACATATAGAAGGATCTACTCCTTTCAAATCCTTAAAGGTCCAGGCAAAGACATCTTTGTATTCTCATATGAGTTGAATTAGCTCTTGCTCCTCCATTGAGACATCCTATCCTATGAAAGTACATCGCTCTTCTCCTTCCTCCAATTCTACTACTATTTTTTTGGTTTGTTCCTTGTTGTCATATGCTATTCCTGGTTGTGCTTCTCGTTTAGGCATTTGAATAGCGATTTTCCTCTCTTCCACTTCATATTTTTTGAAGTGAGCCGGTACTTCAAACTGACCCAGTGGTTTGTTTTCTCCATCTTCTGGTTCATTATCTATCCTGAGCTCTTCATCGTGTGTCAATTCCTGATTAATTTCATTAGCTATGACACCTATTTTTTTATTTTCATTTTCCTGTTCCATTGGCTCTTGCTCCATTTCAATACTCTCATAGTCTTCCTTCCATTCTTTTTCTATCACTTCTCCTTCTTCAGCCTCCTAAAGGACTACCACATATAGACTAACATCATAGCCTTCCCCATCAATGCATTCATTCATGGTTAGTATTTCTTCGTTTACACATACATCGAGAATAGCTAAAATCTCCGTCCAACCATGAGGTTCAAATTCTTCATCTAAGAATATTTGAGGCATATAGGCTGGATCTTGTACTGATCTAGCAACTCCTTGCCTATCTTGCCATCCTTTCCTCATATCTTCTTCCTTTTCCGCAGTTTGGCATATCCATAGATGAGTGTCTTCATTCATCCATGATTGGTCACTTGAACCTATACTATGAATCGACTGATTATCTTCCTCCTTATGAATCTGATTCCATTGTAAGGGGGGAACATCTTGATCTGTGTATGTGTGGAGATTTATTCTTGTGGTGGTTCCTTCATGTTGTAGGTATACAACGTCTTTTCCCCAATCTTGCACTACCTTTAATTGTCTCATGAAAGGTCTTCCAAGTATCATTTCATAATTGCTAGGCCTTTCAAATTGACAAATCGCTAAGGTGTGCTCGAACTCAACTCCAGAAGTGGTAAAAACTACTCGTTCCAATATCCCCAGGGGTCGTTCAGTGTGTCCGTCTGCCATTTGTATCTTCATGCGTGTGGGTCTTAAAGCTGGTTTTTCCCATTTCTCCCAGATTTCTCTAGTAGCAATTCCTACTCCAGCTCCAGAATCTAAGATGGCTTTGGTAGTGTAACCCCTATAGGTAATTGGAAGGCACGTGTTTCCTTCATCTCCCTCACTAAAATCTCCAACCTTATCGACTGGGATTTTTACTGTGTTTACTTCATCAGACATCTCCTTCTCATCCACCTTGATCTCCAATTGGCTGGTCATTTTCTCTTTCAAATGTGGTTTGACCTTTAACAGTTCTTCCAATGTCAGGGTGCAAGGGATTTTTACCTTTCTAAGGTGTTGTATGATATCCGATGTTTGGACAGATGAGTTCAGTTCTTTTTTTCTCATTGAGGGAATGTGGTATAATTCTGAATTATGTTCGTACTCTCCTGTGTAATTTGGCAAAACCTTTACACTATCATTTTCTTCGTTACTTGGATCAATTGGTATTATTTCTTTTGAATTCAGTTCAGGTATGGAGTCTTCAATTTCACCTTTTGCTTCTAGCTCCTCAAAGGGTGGGTCTATTCCTTCCACTTTCTTCCACCGGTCTTCTTGGACTCTTGCCCACAAATCTTTAGGCCATTCCCCTTCTACCTCGGGAACAATGGATCCTTCCCTTTTATCCTCGCAGACATTTCCATGATGGGTCTCGCCTTCTTTGGGTTTCTTGTGATCACTAGCAATGACACACTCTTGGAATTCTCTTTCGGAAATTCATGTATTGGGTAGTGGAAAAGCAGGTTTTTCTAACGTCTGTTGAGTGACTTCTATTAATTTTTTGCAGATCTCCAACCTTTCTTTCTCTAAATCACCTCTAGGATATTCTCTTTCATGTTGTTCTATGGTAGGTTGTGCTCTTATTCGTGCCTTGTATGCCTGAATCCACATGGCTAATTCTTCAAGCATGGGATCTACTAAAACTGATCCTATCTCTTCTTTTTTTTACTTTCCTTTCAGATTTTCTTCTTCCTCTTCTTGTTTCTCTTTTAGATTTTGTTCGCTCTTCTCAATTTCCTTCTTTTGTAGAAATTTCTTTTCCTTTATCCTATCTCTACGGTTCTTCCATCTTTGTGTTCGTTTGCTTACAACACTTCTCTCAGGCTCTTCCGAGTCTTCAACTACTTGAGGTGTAGGTATGTTCATTTCTCTATCACCTTGATCAATTTCTTCAGTTTTGTCTGGGGTCTCTCTAGCTTTGGTTCTAGTTATTGCTTTCAACGGTACAATGTACTCCTTATCACTTCCTGATGATTCTATCACTTCTATCACGTTAATCTGCACGTTAGAGTTAACTTTGTTGGGATTCTTGGGGCAATCTCTGAAAAGGTGTTCCTTACCACAATAACTATAGTAGCCTTCCCAGACTCGCTGTGGTGGTAGTGGGTTTGGTAGTGTACATTCTCTGATGTAATGATCACCTCCACATCTATAACATGGTCCTCTAGGTACAGGCGGTTTGTTCATAGGTCGGGGGGTATGGATGCCCTGGGGGCTATGTACATTAATGACACATAGTCCTGCGCATATCCGTAGGAACTATCTGGCATTTCCATGCCATAGGCATATGGTTCGTACATTTGTCCATATTCTATCATAGAGCTCTCATAAATGGGATAGTTTCCTTGACTATGGTCATAAGATGAGTCATATGGTTCATTACTAGTCAATGGTGTGGCTGGGACTATTGCTCTCTCTAAGTTTTCTTCAGGTTGAGCTATTTTCACTGGGACAACATTCTGAGGATGGGGTGGTTGTCCTAATACCGGTTGTGGTTTAGTGTATCCTTGATAAGCATATGGCCGTGGTATGGGTCCTTGTTGTTGATAAGTGGGGTATCTAAAGGCTTCTCCTACTTGCTCTCTCTGAGGGTATCCATAAGGTCTCATGCCAGGTTGTACAAGTCTTGATTGCCTGTTGTAAGGACAATTTTCTGTGCTGTGATTTGTGTATTTTTGTTCTATGATGCAATATTGTAAAGGTCTTGGAACAGGTGGTCTATTGTAAGCATAAGTAGGTGGTGGGACTGCTCCCCTAGTACACAAATGAGAAGGATGATCTCCTCCACAATGCATACATCTCCTAAGCATGGGTACTCTCATTGGGTTGTTGGGGTAGTTCCTCTGTCCTTGAACATTCAGTTTCATTGCTACTAAATCGGCTATTTCCTCTACATTGTTCCTAGGGTTTGATGTGCTGCTTGCTGAATCTTCACTCTTCATACTACCTTGAGGTATTTTCAGATCCTCCGCTAAATTGTCCTCTAGGTCAATACATTCTTTCATGCATTCTTGCAAAGTTTGAACTCTCTTCACGTACACTAGAGATCTTAATTATCCATTCAACCTTCCAAAAATAATGACACCATTTTGTTTTGGGTGGGTCTCTCTTCTACTGGGCACCTATCCACATATTGCTTGAATCTTCTTGCTGCCAATCTCACTGATTCCATAGGAGCTTGCTTAAAGCTATGGATTAATGATGACGGGTTGTTTTTAATTCCAGACTTAGTGAATTCCTCAATCATTTCTTGATAGACTTGTTCCATGTTTTGAAAATTATTAGGATCTAATGGCTGGAATCAAGCTAAAACCGTGTCTGTCAAAGTTAGACCAAAAGACTCATATTGGATCAAAAAATCTTCTACTTGTTCGGCTTTGATTACTTGCTTGAATTCAGCTATATGATTGTAAGGTTCACTAGAGCCATCATAATGATTTCTCATGCATTTGGCTACTTGAATTGGCCTTAATCTTCTTCCTGCTTCAGGCGGTCTAGGCATCACAGGAAAAACAGGTCTTCCAATGGGTATACCAGGTCCTCTTGCTACAAGTGCTCTAACTGGGGCAAGAATTCCAATCCATGGGTCAACAGGTGGTTGAGGCCGATAGTTAGGGTTATTTGCAGGCATAGCAAACTGCACATGTGGTCTAACTGGGATTTGTGTTTGTTGTGTTTGTCCCGACTGGTGACATGAATTATTCTGAGAGGTTCCCTGTGGGTTTCGTGAAGTAGTGGCTTGATCCCTCGGGGGAAACACAGAAATATTCTGATACTTCAACTCGGCTCTTTCCAACTATGTTAAGGGCCAATACCTTCTCTGATTTTTGTCCAAATATGTGATAATTGTGGGAAAGTCAAGATCTTGTAACTCATAGACAGTAACTGGATTAGGGGTTGCTTCCCATATTGAAGAGTGGGCTCTAAGGAGATGCTCCATTCCATTGATCAAATACACATCCATTAATGAGTCATCTTGGGGAACTAGGTCTCCTCTCCAAACCCTAACAACAATAGATCTCCCTCTAGGTGTGGTCACTTGCACTTCATTTCCTTCTTCATTAAGGTTTGGAGCAGTGTTTTCTTCCCCAAGTTCATTGATATTTTCACGATGTTATGTAACAACATACTGGATGTCCCTTTTATCCATATAAAATCCTCTTGAATACTTAACTGCTGGCCTAGGCACTATCTAAGCATCTGAAGCTCTCTTCAGTCTGGCCATTGATCGGTTTAGTCCATCTAGGTATATGGGAATCTCATGTTGATTGGTGGTCACATATTCTAAAGATGTCCGATATTCTCCCTCAATAATTGACATCATCCCAATCATTGGTACAGTGTTTTGCATATCCTCTGAAGCCATAGGAATTTCTTCTTCTGACTCACTAGAGGTTTCAGAATAATGTGAACAGCTACTGGGTTCGGCTACACTTCCTACAGAAGAGATTACACTTCTTCGGCTTCCTAGGGTTCTCCCAGATCTTAGGTTCATCCACTTTAAAGTTCTATTTAACCTTGCCAACCTCCAACTTCTAGAGTTCTTCACTCAAGGTTAGAATCCTAGAAAAATTTTGGCTGGGAAACGACTGACTATGAAATCTCAAGTCACGATACTTGACCTCCAAAAAAGTTCACGATACTCGACCTTTGACTCAAACGATACACGATATTTACCCGAGACGATACACGATACTTCACGGGAGACGATACTCGACAATTGGATAAAGATGATACTCGATACTTGGATAAAGATGATACTCGATACGTGAATAAAGACGATACTCGATACTCAGCAGACATGATACACGACACTTGAGTTCACACGATACACGATATTTGTTAAGTATCGCAATTGGTCAAACACGATACACGATCTCTGTCAAGTATCGTGATTGGTCAAACACGATACACGATCTCTGTCAAGTATCGCGATCGGTCAAACAGGATACAGGATCTCTGTCAAGTATCGCGATACTCAACCACAGGAGACCACGATACTTGGGAAGTATCACGATACTCAACCGCGGGAAAACACGATACTTGACATTTTTTTGTTTTTTAGCAGGTGTGTTTTGAATTTTGAATGATTATATGTGTTTATCAAGCTTCTCTACCCTCTCTTCACCCTCTGCATTATAGAAATGAATTGTTCTCCCCTCTAGATGACTATCACGATACTTACCGCAGATCATTTAGAGACTTTACTTGATTTTGACAGCTAAAATGGATGATGGAGCAATGTGCTCACCTTAGATGCTAACCTTCAGCTTTTTACTCTCCTCCACTAGCTCTGCGCGGCTCAAACACCTTCGTCCAAGATCGCGATAGTCGGCCGTGAGCTCCCACGATACTTGTTTCAAGAACAAGTGACTTACAAAAGACTATTTTGGGCTTTCATACTTTTGAATATTCCTACTTACTGAAAAAGAACAATCTAGACAAAGATTGAAAGCTACTCTAACTACCTACCCTACTCCCTTACTCCTCCTGCTCTCCTCATTCCATTCACTTCCTTAGACTAATAACTCACTACACACACTTCAAGAGTGAGAAGTAGTAAGTGCGGGTGAAAGTGACGTACCAAAGAAGAGAAAATCACTACTCCTCCTCTCACTTCAATGCAAAAAGCTACTTACCATCACACAAAAGCCTCGGTTTGATTCGACACTCCCCGGCAACGGCGCCAAAAAATGTGTGTACCTAAGAACCAACTTAGGGACTTGTGGAGAAAGAGACTATACCTCAATCCCCCTCAAGTGCATATAGTGGGGATTCACGCTTTAATTATCAATCCGATGAGTATCAAAACCTAGCCGAGTGTATGAAGACATGCATTCAAATGACGATCAATACAAATGAGTTACTCAAGGAGTGCAAACAAGGCAAAGACTAATCCAAACAAGCTTCAACTGTCAGTCATGGTGTCATGATACTTGGAACAGTAGCCAACAGTAAATTGAGCTTTTCTCTTAGCTCCGAACTCCAAATATAGTGAATAGCATATGCCTTTCGAAGCTCTCAAGAAGACGCATCCAATGGCAGTATTTTCACTCAATTTTGATGCTTCTACTTCAAGTTATGAGCAAAATACTGAGTCGCAAGAATGACCTTCCTACACTTCAGCACTTCCTACACTTCGCACACACCTTAACAATAGTAAACAAACACTTTCACGGATAGACAACACTTCCTAACACTCTTTCCAAGAAACACACATGCATACAAGCTCACAAAGAAGAAGATACAGAGAGGAGAAGACACAAATTCGAAATTCTATGCCCTTGATTCTCACAATGGCAAAAAGTCTTCACAAAGAGTCACAAATTGACTTATATACTTGTGCCCTAAAAATGTCCTTCATACAAGAGACCGACACTTTATTCACTAAAAGACTAATTTCCTACTAATTTACATGGGTAAGCTTCTACTCTTCTGTGGGGATGCATCTAGAGGACTCCTCTAGTGCATTTACATCGGAAAATATATTACAAGAATGGTTATGATACAAAAATAAGGTGTCCAAATCGGAAAAATTTTGGGGCCCTTCTTTTTTCTCTGCCTTGTGCTCTCTTTGCTCTGCAACAAGGTTGCACTTGAAGTAGAGAAGCTAAAGACGTTTTGAAAGATGCTTGGATTAGAAGACATGACGTTGAGCTTGAGGGGGAGTGTTGAGGTATCAAGCTCAACATGTGATGATCCAAGATGATATGAATCACTTTTTCATTTCTCTAACATGTATAGAGGTCACACCGGTATACGTCAGGGATACTTCATTGAGCTTTACTAGATTTATCTACTGAATAATGGCACATTTGTTTCTTGTCAGCTCACTCATTTGTAAACATTAGAATTTTCCTTATGTACTATTCTTTATATATTGCACTTGTTGTATTGTTGTTTTTTATGTTATTATTGTACATTCCTTTTATGTAATAGAAGAAAAAGAAGAAGATTATTTTTCCTTGCCTCAATCTATGTGTGTGCTCCTCTTTGATTGTGAGAGTGTGTGTGTGGGAGCCTTTTCCTTATCTCCTTCCTCATGAAAAAAATATCCATAGAATCTCCTTCATTCATATGCTTACTCTCCAACTATTTATGGAGGTAAGAAACAGGAGCCTCATTTCTTTCTTGGTAGAAAGTTATAAGTGTATACCAAGCATCCTTTGCTGTTTTGAAGAAGTGAATGTGAGGGATAATGGCGTTTTGAGAGACAAAGCTATTAATGCATGTGTTTATGCATCTCCACCATCCCAAGAAACTTTTTCTATAGTAGGTGCAGCAAGATCTACAACAAAATAAGAATTTGAAGGTCATCATTTTCAACATCATCTGCATCGCGTTCAATAACTATATTTACAGGTGTAGTAGAACATTTTTTAACACTGTATACAATATTCCACAACAATTTTGCTACCAAAATGTAATAAAGTAAGTCTATGATCCAAGGATCTCGCCAGTTCAGACGGATCTGAAATCGGACATTGTTTGGTTATCCGTGTGTATGAACCAGCCAGATCCTTGGATCATAGACTTACTTTTACTGGAAACATGATGCATCATATATTTCATAATGGGTAATTAGTACCATCCAACTTATTTTCAACATCCAACACACAAAATACATCATTGCTTTCAGTCATGGCCAGTGACTAAATACCTTGATGCAAAAAAATGAATCTATCTTAAAAGGATGAAGAGAAAAACACTATCAAGTTTTGCTAAACTTATAGCAAACTTCGAGGCACTTATATTGGCGAACAAAACATGTATATACAAAAGGAAAAAATTGCCTACATATTCCCCACAATAGTGCGTTTGAAGGTTGAAACAAGGTCATATCAAATACCACAGAGCAAAGCAGTTTTGAGATCCTAATTGCCCCAAGTATGCTCACCACTTTTTGCGCAATTATGAGACTATCTAGAGGGGTTTTGACAACACCCTAGATGAAGTGAAAATGTGCTTTTATACCAATTGTTGGTATTCAAGGTCTATGGAAGCACACAAAAAGCACAAGCTACAAAGAAGAAGAAGCTCATACAAAATACTGAATCTTTTACCAAGTGAATGTACAAAGATGAGTGACCCGTTAGCTTTATATGTGTATATACAAGCCGATGGGAAAAACCTCCCAAAAGAGGATAACAAGTATCGGAATGGTCTTAACTGTGTTCATACACATCACTATCAAAATATATCAACATTTCTCATGTTGCAATCCTATTGAGGTCTTAGCTTAAAACTATACATAATAATAAATGGACTATGTTAAGTGGAAGAGTGCTTGGGACTATTATATGCAAACTCTACTATAGGTAAGTACTCTTCATAATTAGTTTACCTTTCATTTACATATGCTTGAAGCATATCTTTTAGGATTTGCATGACCCTCTCTATTTTCCCATCTGCCTGTGGATGCTTGGTTGTGCTCATGCTAAGTTAAGTATCCAACATTTTAAACACCAACCTCCAAAAGTGGTTAGTAAACTTCCTATCCTAATACAAATGTATCTAAAGAAAGACAATATAACTGGTATAGGTTCTCAAGAAAAAACCTAGATAACTTAGGTGTCTTCACTATACTATGTGTAGGAATAAAGCTAGCCATTTTGGTTAACCTATCCATGATTACCTAGATTGATATATGCCCTCTCTAGGTCTTAGATAATTCCACTATAAAATCCATGGAGTTACTCTCCCACTTCCCATTGGGAATATCGAGTGTGTGGAGTAGATCTCCTATCCTCAATCTCTCAGCTTTATTGACCAGGGATTTTGTGCCTTTAAGCACATACTCTAAGACATCAATGTGAACTCTAGGCGAACAAAATTGCCTCTCAATAAGATCATAAGTTTTGTTAAGTACTAGGTGTCCCACACTAGGTGTGTCATGACACTCATGCGATATATGCCATCTCATCTCAAAATCTCTAAGGACACACACCACACTACAGCATACCAAGGGTATACCGACGTTCGGCATACGGACACTCCACCTCGGCATCGGTATGAACCTCGGAATATTTTGGCAAACCGCTTAGCCTCGGAACAACTCCGTCGGTATGAGCGTCGGCATGAGTGTCGGTATGAGAATTGATAACTTACTGGAAATTACCGATACTCATACCGATGGTCGGTTTTAACTGGGTCCAAGAGCAAACATTTGACATTTCGGCGTTTTGAACTTAGATCTTCTACTGTCGACTTTGCGCGCACGAGCAACATATCTCTATCCGTCACTCTTTCTCTCTCTCTCTCTCTCTCTCTCTCTCTCTCTCCTTCCCTCTCTCTCTCTCCCCCTCCCTCTCTCTCTCTCTAAGCACACTTCTATCCTTCTAGATCTGAAGTTTTGGTAAGTATATCGCACATACTGTAGCACTCTTTTTTCTTATTTATGTTTTTGCTTTTCTAATATCTTCTCTCTTTAATTTTGCAAGAGATTTTGGGATCAAGTCTTTGGAAATTCGACAAAGGACAACTTCAAGTAGATTGTGATGACCACGATTCAAACAATTACATCGATGTCAGTGATTGTTTTGTTTTCCATTGACATAGAGAGAGAGAGATACATATACATACACACTCACATGTGTATAAAAACACATGCATATCCATACACACATACATGCATACACACATGCATATGCATACACACATACATGCATATGCATACACACAGACACAATGCATATGCATACACACAGACACAATGCATATGCATACACACATGCATATGCATACACACATACACAATGCATATGCATACACACATACACAATGCATATGCATACACACAATGCATATGCATACACACAATGCATATGCATACACACATGCATATGCATACACACATACACAATGCATACACACATACACAATGCATATGCATACACACATGCATATGCATACACACATACATGCATATGCATTAACACATGCACATGCATACACACATGCATACGCATACACATGCATATGCATACACATGCATATGCATACACATGCATATGCATACACATGCATATGCATACACATGCATATGCATACACATGCATATGCATACACATGCATTTGCATACACACATGCACATGCATACACACATGCATATGCATACACACATACACAATGCATATGCATACACACATGCATATGCATACAGACATACACAATGCACATGCATACACACATGCATATGCATACACACATGCATATGCATACACACATGCATATGCATACACACATACACAATGCATACACACATACACAATGCATATGCATAAACACATGCATATGCATACACACATACATGCATATGCATACACACATGCATATGCATACACACATGCATATGCATACACACATAAACAATGCATATGCATACACACATAAACAATGCATATGCATACACACATGCATATGCATACACACATACATGCATATCCATACACGCATACACAATGTATACACACATACACAATGCGTACACACATACACAATGCATATGCAGACACACAATGCATATGCATACACACAATGCATATGCATACACACATGGATATGCATACACACATGCATATGCATACACACATGCATATGCATACACACATGCATATGCATACACACATGCATATGCATACACACATGCATATGCATACACACAATGCATATGCATACACACATGCATATGCATACACACATGCATATGCATATACACATACACAATGCATACACATACACACATGCATATGCATACACACATACATGCATATGCATACACACATGCACATGCATACACACATGCACATGCATATGCATACACACATGCATATGCATACACATGCATATGCATACACATGCATATGCATACACATGCATATGCATACACACATACACAATGCATATGCATACACACATGCATATGCATACACACATGCACATGCATACACACATGCTCATGCATACACACATGCACATGCATACACACATGCATATGCATACACACATGCATATGCATACACACATGCACATGCACACATGCATATGCATACACATGCATATGCATACACACATACACAATGCTTATGCATACACACATGCATATGCATACACAATGCATATGCATACACAATGCATATGCATACACACATGTGTATGCATACACACATACACAATGCATACACACATACACAATGCATACACACATACACAATGCATATGCATACACACAATGCATATGCATACACACAATGCATTTGCATACACACATGCATATGCATACACACAATGCATATGCATACACACATGCATATGCATACACACATGCATATGCATACACACATGCATATGCATACACATGCATATGCATATACACATACACAATGCATACACATACACACATGCATATGCATACACACATACATGCATATGCATACACACATACACAATGCATACACACATACACACATGCATATGCATACAAACATTCACATGCATACACACATGCATATGCATACACACATACACAATGCATATGGATACACACATACACAATGCATATGCATACACACATACACAATGCATATGCATACACACATGCATATACATACACACATGCATATGCATACACACATGCACATGCATACACACATGCACATGCATACACACATACACACATGCACATGCATACACACATACACACATGCACATGCATACACACATACACACATGCATATGCATACAAACATGCATATGCATACAAACATGCATATGCATACACATGCACATGCATATGCATACACATGCATATGCATACACATGCATATGCATACACACAATGCATATGCATATGCATACACATGCATATGCATATGCATACACATGCATATCCATATGCATACACACATGCATATGCATACACATGCACATGCATTTGCATAAACATGCATATGCATACACACACGCATATGCATACACATGCGTATGCATACACACAATGCATATGCATACACAATGCATATGCATATGCATACACACATGCATATGCATACACACATGCATATGCATACACACATGCATATGCATACACAATGCATATGCATACAAACATGCATATGCATACACACATTGGATCAAATGGGATCTTCACATTGGATCAGATGGGATCTCCATGTACACCTTGGGGAGTGCATGACCATGACGACTCCAAAATATATCACATACGTAATGGAGCTCCAGTCATGGATGCAGCCGAGAAGTCAATGCATCAGCGGATTCGACAACTTTGCTCCATAGAGTTTGGACATTCTGTAATGTTAAAATGGAGCAAAGAGGATAGGGATTCCAAAAACTATATCACACAATCGATATATGAAGAGTACCGGCCAGCACCTGGGAATCCTATTGTGAGTTCGGAATGGATTCAGCATACGGCACGCGAGGTGATGTCTCATCGACGGTCGGAAGTTTGCGATGCTTTTAGAGCAGGCTTATCGAAGCATGTGTGGTTAGATGTTGAAGAGTGGGAATCGATTCAGGATGAGCAACAACATACTCCTGATCGATATCGTCAACAGAGAGATGCAACGGCCACACGTTTGGATACGGTTGAAACGTTGCATTTAGGTAGCGGCAAATACGACAGTATATGCTACCAATTTGTAAGTATCGTGTTAATTATTGAATTTGTTTGTGTTCAGCACGTTGTTGGAGATAGACGTCTGTGGAAGCATGCGAACAGCACAAGGAAGAAGAAGAAGCTTGGAGCACAAACACACAATACTGAATGTATTACTACAGAATGTACAAAGATAAGTAGCCCATTAGGGCAATAGGCGTATATACAAGCCGGGGGAAAAAAACCTCCTAAAGAGGGAAAAAAGTGCCCCGGCAGTCCTAGAGTGTTCACACACATCACTACCTAAATATATCAACAAATCCCCCCTGGGAGTGATGCGGTGAACAAGGAGCTGGCACTCATGTATAAGGAAGTGCCAAGCTATGTGGAAATCACTCCACAAAAAGAAGTAAGCCCAAAGCTTTGCGGAAAGCTTCAAACTTCTCCCTAGGCAGAGCCTTTGTGAAAAGGTTTGCAATGTTCTCCTGCATGGGCACATATGTTCTCCCTGACATAGTGATAATGCACCTCAATGTGCTTAGTGCGAGCATGGAACACAGGGTTCCTCGCAATTGGCAATGCGCTCTGACTGTCAGTGAAGATGGTGGTGGCAGAAGACTGGCCAACACCCAAATCAACCATAAGGCGTCTGAGCCACACACACTCAACAGTCGTTGTGAAAGCTGCCCTATACTCAGCCTCACAACTGGAAGTGGCCATAGTAGGCTGCTTCTTGCTCAACCAAGATATACATGAGGTACCAAGCATGAAGCAAAAACCACTGGTGGACACACGAGTGTCATAGCAACCAACCCAATCTGAGTCAGAAAAAGCATGCAAATCTGGCGGTAGTGATCCCCCCTTGGGATAAAACAACCTAAGTAGCCTAGTACCACTCAAGTAGCGAAAGATGCGCTTAACCACTTTCCAATGCGTGACTCCTGGGCAATGCATAAACCTGCTCATCTATGAGACAGCAAACTGAATATCTGGCCGAGTAATGCATAAGTAAATCAAGCATCCAACAGCGTGCTGATAGAGAACAACATCAAATGCATCTCCAGCATCATGAAGACTCAATCGTAAACCTGTCTCCATAGGAGTGGCAATAGGCTTACAGTCTTCAAGGCCAAAACGCTGCAATAATGTGTCAATATATTTCGTTTGACACAAAGCCATTCCACCATCAACGTGCATAAACCGAATGCCCAAATAGTGATGCAAATGCCCCAATTCAGACATCTCAAATGAGGCATGCAAATCAGCCTTAAAATCAGCAATATGTGTCTCAATAGGACCAGTGAGCAGCATGTCATCAACATAGACAACAATGATCAGAAGCACATCATTAGCACGCTTAACATATAAGGTGCTTTCAGTTGGACTGTTCTCAAAACCATGTGCAATCAGATAGGCATGTATCTTCTCATACCAAGCACGTGGTGCTTGCTTTAAACCATATAATGCCTTCTTTAACCTGCACACCTGGTTTTCATGCCCTTTCTGCACAAAGCCACGGGGCATACACTTCTTCATGCAAGTCACCATTCAGAAATGTTGTTTTAATGTCCAACTGATGTACATTCCAACCATGATGGGCTGCAAGTGCACAAATGCTCCGAACAGTAGTCATACGGCATGTAGGTGCAAAGGTCTCATCAAAATCAATGCCTCTTTCCTGTGCATAACCCTTTGCAACAAGCCTAGCCTTATACCTGTCAACTGTACCATCAGGTTTACGCTTTAGCTTGTATACCCACTTAGTGCCAATGGCCTTCTTGCCAGGAGGCAAGTCACATAAAGACCATGTACCATTCTTCATTATAGCATGTGTAGCTCAGTGATGAGTAGCACCTCCTTTAATGTCAATCCGGGAAGACGTGAGGATGGTATGAAGACCTCGAGCAAGTGGCGGCACAAGTGCGTGAGTGAGAAGCACACAAGCATGCACACACATACACACACACGTGCACACACGGCAAGACAAAGAGAGAGAATCAATGGAGTTCTTTAGATTACTTTCAAAAGCTCTTACAAGTTTGTTTCAATTACAATCTAACCTCAAAAATGAGCTCTCTAGCTCTTTTTATAGTTTTTGACTAGGTTTTGGCCCTGTCCAGACCTAGTGTGCGGCCTAGTTAAAAATTAGGTTCCAGGGCTTATTTGAGGGCTCAAACGATATCTAAAAAATATGAAAATTGGCAGGTAGATACTTCTAAAGCTCCTCAAGCTCAAGGACTCCTTGGCTTGCACAAAATGGAGCTACAAAAAGATGAATTGGTATTTACAATGCATTAGGGGAAAAAGTGAACCCTGCATGGGCCTTGTAAGGATCCCTAATTTTTAGGGATTAAAATTAATCTTGTGTGGTATTGAGGAAGAAAAAAAAACCACTGGTGATTTTTAATATAAAAATACTATTCCCAAGGGACTAGATTCGAATTTTTCCCCATGATGGATTTGTGGCTATTAAGAGCCATTGGATAATTCTCACGAACGGCTGAGATCTAGACGAAGCATCTGTCAAAAAACGACAAAATTGAACGCTCAGTGTCCTTGGGATCGTGGGTATTTCAGGCCATTGGATCTTGGAGATGGATGGACACGATTGAGCAATGTGGGTCTGGCAGAAAAAGACAAAATATAGCAATCATTGACTTGTAAGATATGGGAAAAAGGAAGTGAGAGAGTGCAATCGCGTGGGTACCTTACATCCGTCGGATGTAGCTCACGAACGAAGCCGATTGAGGCTCTTTTCCTGGCAGAAAACGACAAAGTAAGCCTTCTTAAATGCATGGCAAGTGGGAAAAGCAAGAGAGAGAATGTATGGGGACGCGAATGAATGTAGTCCACTAGATTTGTACCGATCCAACGTCTCAAATTGAAAAGCCCTCAATCCAATCTTAAAGTGATCTTGAGCATTGGATCAATGGGCTTATCGAACGATGGCGATTGAAAGGCGCATGCATTTCTTTTTCTCAATCTTGACCATTGGATTTCTTGCACATCCAACGGCCTAAATAAAAGTTTGATGACAAAATTCGAATTTCGTGGTTTTTGAAACCACTAAGTAACGTCTACCATCACATTTTGGTTGTTTTGACCAGTCCAAAACCAAGGAAAACTAGGCCTAGCCTACTTGATTGAGGCCCTAGACTGTGGCCACCACCCTCCTCTCATTGGTCCATCACTAATCACCCCTTAATCTAAAAGGCCCATTCAGGGTTCATTTTTTCCCCTAATGGGTGTTTAGTGATGAAAATCACTTTAAATGGGTGTAAAGGATTTGAAAATTTAAAGGTTGCCTTAGTGCTAGATCTGCGTTGAGTGCTCGTACTTGCTTCTTCATGAGGAAAATTACTGGCCTATTTGCCAGATCTTCGTTGACTCCCTTGTCTGCTGCTAACACCCCCCCCTCTCTCGCGTCTGTCGTCCCTGACAGACCCTTGTTGAGAGGGTTTTTGGATGTAGTACTCGACGACGTCCTGCGCTAAATGATGTTCAGCAATTCGCAACCCTTTAGCCAAATCTGTCAGAAGAGCATCCCAGTCTACCGGCCCAGGAACCTCTGGATGTGGCATACGTAGCTTTTCGGAGTGGAGAGCTTGTTCCACTGCAAACAACTGCAAGAGATGGGATGGTCTGGGAATGAATATCTCGGAGTGATATTCCCAGAATCCCGTGACAAACATCTCTTCGAACGTTTGTTTGAAGCAGGCCGATAGATATTTGATGCGAGCATTCCATGCATACACCACATTGATCGATGGAGTTGTGCTCATGTCGTATACAAGGTCCTGGTTCCCTTCATTAAATCCTAGTGCTGAGAGATGCGGTTCCTTGACATTTTTGAAGGTCCTGAAGGTGACCAGCATAAGTTCAAAAATTTTCAGGCACATCTGAGTCATGATATCAGGAACATTCTTGAAACGGACCCCCCAATGTCGGATCGTTGAAATCATATAGCCAATTGTAGGTGCGCCTTTAGGGGGTGCGAAGTACACGTAATTTAGCCACTTCTCACATCCTTTAATTGTCAGCACTGTATGTGTGTACTCCGGCCAGGATCTCCTTCGAAACACAGGGCAATAACATGGATTATATTTGATGTACAATGGCATGTTGTTCCATGTTCTTACCATTTCCGGGTAGGTTTCGAGCAGCCGAATTCTCCACGTTGGTTGGCGAATATGTCCTTGCTTGGCACTCTCTGGGATGTCATAGGGTGCAAATTGGATGGCAGAGGTGGGTTCCCTTGAGGTGTGGCGCTTGATCTCCGCATTATAATCCGCCATTAGCACGCAAAAAGGTACATACAGATCCTCCGATGGGCCGATCCACCTATGGTGTGAAAGATTCTGAAAATAATCAGATTTTATTACCACCTCTTCCAATTTGGACATCAATGCGATTTGGACTGCCACCCTGTCATCATGCGTCGTGGCTACTTTCTCTAACTTTTGCATCCATTCCGGTGCCTCGATCTCAATTGTGTCCATGCCCTGTTCTGTGCGCTTACCGCCGGGTGTTGGCATTGGTACATAGGGATCCTCGAATGTTTCTTCTACTTCAATTGGCACCAGATCGTCAGGCTCGGGGTCTACCAGAGGGGAGGGCTGACGCTCATATTGCATAACCTTGCTGCGTAATTCCTCAAGTTCGGCCCGGAGTTTAGTGACCTCTTCAGCTGTTTCTTCTGCGGTTATGCTCGGGCTGGGTTCTGTCTGCCGGGTGGCCAACTGTCTTTGTAACTCGTCTCTCTCTTTTTCTAAAGCGGCATGGGCCTCCATTAGATCGGCATGAGTTTCTAACACCACCTGCATATTCTCCGAGGGAATTGCCTTGAATCGTTCTGGGTCAATCTCCTGTGGGGAGCCCTCCATGGCCGCCTCCAGGTTTTCTTCGTTCTGTTTCTGTAATCTTTTATTCTCCTCTAACGCGGTCGACATATGCTTGCCGAGGAGGCCCAAGTTCCGTCGAAGTTTCAGGTTTTCCGTGATCTGAGAATGTAGCAGCTCGTCCATATGTCGTCGTTCTTCATCATCTGCTTGGGGTGGGTTGGCTTCTAATTGTGCGTATTGCTCCTGTAATGTCACGTGCTGCTGTTCGAGTAGCTGCTTCTGCTCTTCAAGATCCCTACATCGTGCTTGGAGATCTTCGTGGCTTCGGAAGAGCATTTTATGTTGGTTGTCCAGGTGTTGGTAGTGTTGCTGAAGTTGGGCCATGCATTGATGCATATTATTAAATAAGTTACTGAGAGGAATAGTGTTGAATGCAGAGGGGTAGGGAAAGGGGAAGGGGATGGTGGATGCAGTACTGGGGACGGGTGAGGGGGAAGGTGGGGGAATGGGAGATTGTGGGTACATGGGGGATGGGAGAGGTGCAGAGGTGGGTGACACCTCCATGAAAGTGGGGATCGTGGTGGGAGTGACTGTGAACATGGGGATTGTGGTAGCGGTGAGGGTTGTGAATGTGTATAGAGGTGTGTGTAATTGTGAACTTCTAGGAAGTGTGCTCGGGGTAGTGAGGTGTACCGTGGCTGTAGTTAGACTCGTGTTTTCAGTGGAAATAGAGTGTGGGGGTTGGCTGATGGTTTGTGTGTTGGTGTGTGTAGTGGTTTCAGAGGTGGTGACAGTGGAGGTTACAGTGGTAGAGGGAGGTGAGTGAGGTGGATGTGGGGGAGAGGGTGGCAAGGGAGGTGATGGGGGTGCACTCGATGTGTGGGCTTCCTCGGTGTCGTGAACTGTGTGTGCTGTGCCAGTGGTTGTGGGGGTGCCTTGTGGTCCTGAACCTAATACATTCATTCGTTTTCCTGTTCGTGGTGGGCGTCTTCCATATCTTCTCTCTGTCCTTCGTGATTGCGCTAGTGCGGTATGCACTGTTTCCGGTACTCCCAAAGCATCTGATATCATTTCCAAGGTGGCACGGTATTGCTCGTCCACACCTTCCTCCTCCAGAATCTGGTTCATGAGAGCTTTACCTGCAGCTAATGAGAGCCTGTGTTGCTCTTGAACTCGGTTCATTGTATCGTAAAGCTTTTTTAACGCGCTAGTGTAGGCGGGGGCACCTTCCAGTACTTGTAGGGCTTCTTGATCATATTCTTGTTCTTCTGCTTCTGATTGTCCACCCTGTGTCTCCCCATGAGCTTCTTCTTCATCGTCCACGTTGACTACGTCCGGTTGGCTGGGTTGTGCTTGGTCTGGGGCAGTTTGCTGTCCACTGGCTTGCTCTTCTTCAACTTCTGCATTTACAGCTTTGATGATTCTTGCAACTTCTTCGTCCGTTATATCCTCCAGAGTGAACCCATGCGGGAATTCCAGATCAGTCGGTACTGGTGGAAATACAAGATTAGGGCCATCTGTGCTGTGCCTGGGTAACCTGATAGTAAATGGTTGCACTCGTCGTGGAAGTCTTGGGGTTGTCTCAGGCGTCAGGGTTGCACCGCGAGCTTGTGCACAAGGCATCTAGACGGCTCCTCTCATCTTCTTTGAGGGCGGCCCTACGGCTGACAATCTTCGTTGAAATTCCTGTGCTCTGGACCAGATCAGAGCCCTCTGCACCGGTACATCATATGCGAGACATCTGTATACAATTCTTGTGAGTGCACAGCAACCATACAACACAGATTTTTGCTTCTTATACCATCTCTGATGAGCCATATGAATCTGGTCGATAATCCAGTGGGGCATATTGATGGTCAACTCAAAAGCATCTGCCAGATAGAGGCTAAACCAGATCTTTTTGGGAGGCATTGTGAACCTCTCCTACGCGGGGAAGGCGAAATGTTGCATGACCATACGTAAGTGGATGGCGATCGTGGGTGTCATTGCAACCATGTCCTTCAGCTTCGTCAGATTCCTGTTCTTCATGTTGTCTGGAACCATTGTCTCTTTCTCGGTTGGAATGTGCATACCCGGCATGTCGAGTGCTTCTCTTACCAGGTTGATAGTCAAGCGGAAACGCTTCAGCTCGTTGCCCCTTGTGAGTGATGGGAGCACAAAGGAGCTGTATCCTTTCTTGTCTTTGCTGGGGGTGAGGGTACTAATTAGATATGAGCATCTTAGGAAATCTGGCTTTGGTAGTTGGGACTTGAAGTAGTCATAAAGCCTTGCCTTCTTCCAGATCGGCTTCAGTCCTTCGTTATTCTGTAGCCTTTCAAACTCCTTGGTAAAGAAATGGTATCTGCCCCATCGTCCGTTGAATTCGACCTCGGACTCCCACATATATGTGCCTTCACCCAGAGGTCCAGCAACGTCACTGAACCAATGTGAGGTTTTGCCCACCGGCATTGTATGACCCTGTGGAGGATTCTGAATTGGTATGGCATGTAATGCTCGTAATGCCGCTGGTCTTTCCTTTAATTCCTCCTCGACCGGAAGGCTTTCGATGTCCACCACTTGGGGGCTGGTGCCTGCCTGGGAGCTAGTTCCTACTGTATCTGCCATTTTACTTCTTGCTGTCTGTCTCTGTGAGAATATACAAACATGTGTTAATATTGTACAGGACAAGGGAGGACCGTTGTTGTTCCCATCACAATATTAACATGAGGGTCGGGAGCGAATAATGGGTTAGTAAGTGTTCGGTGCACGTGTGTGTAGTTAATGCTTGGGTAGTCCTAGGAGACTAATGAAGTTAGTAAGTGGGGATGAATTTACAAATTGGGGTCGGGGGCTTATTACAGGTCTTAGGCTGCCAAATGCAGTGGATGGGCTTTGCTTTCGGTTTCGTAGAGACACTAGAGAGCTTTCTAGGTGTCGCGGTTTGAAAATGAGGCCTTTTAGGGACCCATTTACAAGTGATTACATGCGCGCTCTTGGGTCTTGGTGTGTTCTTGAGTGTTGAGAACGAGTGAATACTGGCAATATGCGTAGCTGCGTTATGCTGTTTGGGTTGTGGCCTCGGCGTAGCTACTTGTGCCCTCAAGCAAGCCTTAGGCACCCAAATTTGTCTTTATTGTGGGCTAGCCTTCATCGACTTCTTGGGCACCCAAATAGATTTCACGTTAGCAAGAGAATTTCTGCAAGACTTCTTATTAATGTCGTGTTGTTGGTTATTAATAAGAAACTTCGCCCGTGTAGTTGACGGTGGTGCAACTGGTTGTTCGCCTTTCCGCACCCACACATGGTTTATTTTGTGGAACATTCTGCTGCGCAGGTACTTTTGATCTCGGACATAGGTAGTGCTTTGCTTCTTCTGCCTTTGATCCACCTTGGGTTGCTGCCTCCTTCTGGCCTTTGGAAAAGAAGGGAGTTCCGTTGCATTCCTGACTCCTTTTTTGCGAATATCATTCCTCTGCAACACATAGTTTTGGACAAGAACAGCATGGTCATCTTCATGTGTACCCCTGGAAGGACCAGGAGTCTGTGCCTTTCCTAGTTCCTTGAGTGCTCCATTGTCTAATTCTACTGTAACTCGACTATGATTGACCCAAACCTGGAGAAGTCCACCTCTTAGGTTTAGATTGACTGCTTGGTCATAGATCCAATCTTGACCCAAGACAAGAGGTTCAGTGAGATCCTCATCCTGACACACCAGTACTTTAACAGTCATTTCCTCATCCTGAATGTAGAGGGGAAGTTCCACCTCGCCCATGCAAGGGGTTTCCACGCCTCCCAATCCTATGAGATATGCTTCCACAGGATTGACAGTCAACTGTAATTCTTGACAGTAAGACACTCTAACAGCACTAGTGGCTGCGCCTGAGTCAATCAAGGCTCTTACGTTCCTTGCACTCTTTCCTTGTCCTATGTCTAGGGCTATGAAAGGACGTCTATCAATTATCCTATGCGAGCTTGTTCCTGCAGCTTCACACATGGCCATAGGATATCCGTGATCTGCATAGTCATTCGCTCTAGGCTGATCTCTACCTTGCCTTCGTAACTTCATCCTTCTGATGCGTTCTAAAGCTTCTGCTTGAGCTTCTTCTCGAACTCACTTTTCTTCCTCTTTGCGTTTCTTAGCAGTGTTGAGTCGGCTGAGCATTTCCTCCGTGAGGGGTTCCTGATACAACTTGACTCTGCAACCGCTAATATAGTTTGGGAGAACATCACCCTCTAATGTGGCTAATTGTACTGCTCCACTCGTGGAGATCCTGTTGATGATCATAGGTCCGTAGCCTCTCTTTTCTAGCTTCCTTGCGTGTTGTTTCAGTGTATAGACTAAAACTAGATCTCCTGCTTTCAAACCTTTGTCCTTCACATGGGCATCGAAATATGCCTTCTGTCTCTTCTTGGCTGCATATATTCCTACAGCTGCTCTTAGTCTTGTTTCTCCTAATCGTTCAAGGTCAAAGATCCTAGAGGAGAGCTCATGACCTGTCCATTCGTGCTCTTGTGCTACTCTCAATGTAGGGATCAAGAAGTCCAAGGGTAACACAGCGTTTTGGCCGAATACCATCTGAAAGGGGGTGGCTTGGAGTACCGTTTTGTAGGCAACTCGGTATGCCCAAACAGCATGATGTAGCTGTTTGTCCCAATCAGAGCGTTTAGTGTTCACTGATTTCGTCAGTACATTGCATAAAATCTTATTAGTGCTCTCAGCTTGTCCATTAGCTTGAGGGTGATAGGGGGCAGACTTCTTGTGTATCACCAAGAATTCCTGGAGTAGATTTTCAATCACTTCGTTCAAGAAATGAGTGCCTCTATCACTTACAAGCTCTATAGGTAGCCCATATCTCGTGAATACATTCTCAAACAAGAATTTGGCAGTTGTTTGAGCATCGTTCTTTGTCGTAGCCTTTACCTCCACCCACTTGGTGAGATAATCTGTTGCCACAATGATGTATTCCGCATGAGAACCCTTAGCTGGGGGATTAATAGGACCTACGAAGTCTATTCCCCACTTAGAGAATGTACGTCCACCCATCATAGGTTTCAGTGGCATCTCATCTTTGCGTATAGGATACTGAGTCCTCTGACAGACATCACACCGTTTCACATAGGTGTGTGCATCCATGTGAAGGGTAGGCCACCAGAACCCCGCAAATAGTATTGCCTTGATCACCCGATCCGGTCCAAAGTGTCCTCCTGCTACACCTTGGTGAGCAGTTTCTAAGATCTTAAGATATTCACTTTCATGGACACGTAGCCTCAGGTAACCATCTTTACCACGCTTGTATAGATTATCACCAATGAGTGAGTAATCCAGGGCTTCTTGTTCTAAACTCCTTTTCCTAGCCAGAGTCATGTCTGGAGGGAATGTGTTTGTCCTCAGGAAGGATACGAGAGGTTCGCTCCAATCTGGCACTATGGATACTTGATAAAGGGTGGCATGTTCCACAGGTGGTTTAGTGCAACAGATTGGGCATTCCTTGCACAACTTTTGGACATCAGCTTCCATAGTTGGCCAATGTACTCCGAGTCTCTTTAGGGTCTGTAAAGTTCGTTGCTTTGAGTAGTGTTGCTCTAACGCACCTACATGTGCTAATTGCAACCATTTAGCGTACTCATCCTCTTCTACGCAACAAGCCAAGATCCCTTGATCTGTGTGCTTGTACATGCTTCCTGCCATGATGTGATACTTTTGGGCCTTTACGATCTCTCTATTCCGTGTGTTTACCACTGGATGATTAGGCTCGTATGTCAATACTGGTACCAATGGCTTGGCCCACTGCGGTACAACTTCCAAATTAAACAAGTAAGCATCAGGAAGGTCATCTGACACTCCTTGTGGGGCTTCTCCTGATGTGAGCCTAGAGAGGTGATCTGCTCTCAAGTGAGTCCTCCCTTTCCTTACCACAACCTCAAAATCATATTCCATTAGCAAGAGAAACCATCTCACTAATCTTCCTGTATTGCAAGGCTTGTTTACGAGGTATAGCAATGCTTGATGATCCATAAAAAATTTAAACTTATTTGCCAGCAAATAGTGTCTAAATTTCTTAACTACATATACCATGCCTAATCCTTCTCGCTCTGTAGTGGTGTAATTCCGTTCAGCTGCATTCAACTGTCTATTGGCATAGGCAATTGGAAGATCCATATTACCTTCACCAGTAGGTTGTGCCAGTACACATCCAATGGCATAATTGGATGCATCCACGTGAACATGGAATGGCTTATTCCAATCTGGTGTGGTCAAGATTGGTGCTGAACATAATCTTCGTTTAAGCTCCTGGAAGGAATTCTCACAGTCATCAGTCCACTCAAAGTTAGTCAGAAGTCCGTACATGGGCTTTGCAATGACAGCATACATGTGTATAAATCGTCGGTAATAGCCACAATGCCCCATGAAAGCTTGTACTTCCTTGACATTCTTTGGCCTAGGTAGCTCTGCTATGGCTCTCACTTTCTCTTCGTCAGTAGATATGCCATTCTTTGACACTATGTGTCCTAGAATTTTGCCTTGCCTGACCATAAACACGCACTTTTCTGGGTTCAGGCAGACTTGATATTCTCTACATTTGTCAAAGATTTGTCTGAGTTCAGGGATATGGGTTTGTCTAATGTTGGAATGAGCACAAAGATCATCAACATAGACTTCTAAACTCTTCCTCAGGAACTCCTTAAACACATGGCACATCAGCCTTTGGAAGGTAGCTGGTGCATTGGTAAGCCCAAATGGCATTACTCTAAAGGCAAAAATGCCCCATTCCATGGCAAAGGCTGTCTTATGCTGATCCTCTGGGGCTATAGCTACTTGATTGTAGCCCGAAAATCCATCAAGGAAGCTGTACACTTCCTTGCCTGCCACTCTTTCTAAGAGATGTTCTGTGATGGGAAGCGGATAGTTATCTCGAATTGTGGCTGCATTAACTTTTTTCAAGTTAATACACACGCACAGCTTGCCATTTTTCTTGGGCACCACTACGATGGGGGATACCCATTCAGTGTGCTCAATTTCATAGATAAATCCAGCTTCGACCAGTCTATCTATCTCTTCCTTGATCTTAGCAGCGTAATTATCATTATATGTATAAGGCTTTTGCTTAGAGGGTTTGGCATCTGAGGTCATGGGAATAGTGTGTGAGCATATATCAGGGTCGACACCTTTCAAATCCTTGTAACTCCAAGCGAATACATCTCTGTATTCTCTTAGCAAGGCAATCAATTCGTACTCTTCTTCTTCTGTTAGGTCATGACCTATGTACGTACATCTCTCCTCTCCTTCTTCTAGGGCCACTATGATTTTCTTGGTAGTTTCTTTGTTATCATAGGCCTCTCCTGATTGTGCCTCTCGTTTAGGCATTCTTATCCTGACTCTCCTGTCATCTATCTCATACTTCTTAAAATTTTCTGGGACCTCAAACAAAGATTCTTCCTCTTTTGGTGAGGCTTCTCTCTTCTTTCGTTTCTTTCCTTCTTCCTTCGGCGTCACATGTGTTGTTAATCTTACATCATTTGTAATCTCTCCGTGCCTCTGGGGTTGAAATTCTACTTCATGGAAGTATTCTTCATCTGATGCAAATGGTGGGTCCATAATGATTGACTCTAGATCGGAGTCACTTGCATCCTCAAATGTATCAGGGCTAGGTTCGCATTCTTCTAGAACTGCCTCTCCCATGATTGGCTCTATGGAGAAGACTGAAATGTCATAGCCATCCTCATCACAGTGAGGTGTCCATTGCTCTTCATTGATGGCTACGTCCATTGTTGCTAAGATTTCTGCCCAACCGTGAGGTTCAAATTCTTCATCCGGAAACACTACAGGTGCATAGGCTGGGTCTTGAATGGGTCTATGAGTTTCGTTTGCACCTATTTCTCTGGCCTTTTCTCGCTTCTCTTCCTCTACTGCTACCTTGCACATCCATAAGTGAGTGTCTTCATGCATCCATGAGGATCCTGACCCTATGGAATGCACAGATTCCGTACAGTCTTTGGCTCTATGGATGGGATTCCACTGGATAGGAGGTACATCTCTATGAGAGTAATCTTTGAGATTGACTTTGGTCGTAACACCCAAGTGTTGCAAATACAAGGAGTTGGTTCCCCAATCCTGTACCACTTGCAACTGTCTCATAAATGGTCTTCCCAAAATCATCTCATAGGCGTGATTTTTGCTGAAGTCACATATAGCAAAGCTATGCTCAAACTCAACACCACATGTGGTGAGAGTTATTCCTTCTAGCAATCCTAAGGGTCTCTCTATGTGACCATCGGCCATTTGCAATTTCATTCTCGTTGGCCTGAGTGCTGGCTTGCCCCAACGCTTCCATAAGGAGGTGGTGGCAATTGCAACTCCTGCACCTGAGTCCAAAATTGCCTTGGTGGTGTACTCCTGGTAGGTGATGGGAAGATAGGTGTTCCCTTCTGCACCTTCACACATATCTCCTATCTTATCCAAGGGAATTTCTGGCACTGTCCTATGGGATCCTACCCTGGAACGAGGTTTTGCAGCTTCAGTTACTTGACTGGCTACATATTTTCGCGCTTTTGGTCTATCCTTAGGCAGTTCTTCCAAAGTGGGATCGCGCTGCACCTTGGTGTTCTTTACTACCTTCGTGTTCCTTGATATGACTGAGTCATCGTTCCTTACCATGACTGTGGGTGCTCTCATACACGTGGACTTTGCTTCCCATGGGCCTGTGAAGTGAGGTAGCTCTTGTATGGAATTAGACTCAAAGTCCAATCTCTCATGAGACTGAGTACTCTCATGTTCCCCGTAAATAGATGGGATGTCTTGTGGGAATTGGTCGTGTGCATCATCCACAAGTTCAAAAGGAGGGGCGACTTCACTTTCATTATCCCATTTGTCTTCTTGAATCTCTCGTAGGAAGTCTGGTGCAAACCGATTCATAGAAGAAGAAGTGTCTGGCTCCGTAGAATTAGGCGCATAAGCAACCTGGGCAGGAGGGCTTATTCTATCATTGGCTCTCTCCTCGTTCTCATAGATGGCTGGGGCGCAAGCTTCTTGGGGAGGATTACTTATTCCATTACTTTTCCGAACAGGCTCATATGCTCTGTGAGAAGGAATGTAGGCCACCTGTGGGGGTACGTAAGCTTTCGAGGGAGGCTCATGTGCCTTTTGGGGGGAAAGATAAGCTTCTTGAGGAGGCACGTGGGCTTCCTGAAAAGGCTGGCTTATCCGTTCTCTCGCCCTTTCCTTTCTTTGAGGGGCAGGTTCCTTCTCTGATTGTGCAATTAGCCTCTCTATTCTTTCTAGCAGTCCATCAAAATGTAACTGCGTCTTAGCTGAGCTAGAGATATTAAAGAGGCGGCTAGCTTCGAACATGGCTTGGGCCAATTCCACCATCTTTGCGCAAATTTTTGTTCGTTCAAGCTCTAGCTCGGCTCTAGGGTAGCATTTTTCATGATCGGTTATGGTTGGCCCTTCTTGGATTCTGGCCTGATATGCTTTCAGCATCATGTTTAGGTCTTCGGGAGTGGGATCAGCTAGGACTGATCCTACTCTTGGGGGTGGTGGGATTTGATGAGGCGGTGGGGGAGGTGGTGGGTCGGATGGAGATGGGAGTGGTGGTGGTGGAGTAGTGTGAGAGGGAGTTTGAGTTGTGAGTTCGGTTATTCTGGCTCTTGTTTCCCTTACGCTTTCCTCGAGTTCACTCATCTTTTTAGCCCATTGTCTTTTCATTCTTTCTCGACTATCTTTCCACGCTCTAGTCCTTTTCTTTGTCACGCTCTCGGTTTCACTAGCCTCTGGGCCCTTTTCCTGGCTTGCCTCTTGGTTTTGCTGCAATGCCTGAGCTCTAGTGACTACCTGTACTGGTGCAGTGGAAGTGACACTTCCTGAGGAATCTACAACCAAACCAATCACATTGATAGGAGTGATTTTTGGCATATTATTGGGGTTCTTTGGGCAATCTCGTAAAAGATGCTCTTTTCCACAATCTTGGCAAAAGCCTTGGATCGTCACAGGCTGGGTTTGTGTAGGTGGAGGTAAGGGACAATCACGAATGAAGTGATCTCCCTGACATCGGTAGCATGGTCCTCTAGGAAATGGTGGTCGTGCCTGCCTAGGTTGAGGCCTAGGGTTGGGGTTTGCATACATGACGTTTGTGTAGTCTGACTCCCAACTAGGTTCACTCGGTTCTTCACTATAGTAGGACTCACCATGTTCTGGAGACTGCATGTAGTAAGCCTGGGGACTATCGACGTGTGTAGAATCAAAGCTATGGTCACTTGGATCACTTTCAGAAAGCAAGGATGTTACTGGGACTAAGGCTCTATTCAGGTTCTCTTCTGCAGCAGTATACTTTACCGGGATCACGTTAGCGGGGTTTGGAGGCTGTTGAGCTAGCACCGGTTGGGGTCTCTGTTGGGCCTGATATGGTTGCTGATAGGGTTGCTGTGGCCTGCCATATGGCTGTGGAGGGTACTGGTTCTGGTATCTGCCTTGTTGGTAGGGCTGAGGGTAGGGTTGCCTAACTGCCTGCTTGTTGTATGGGCAATCTTGTGCAGTGTGATTGGTGTATCGCCGTTCTATGGTGCAGTACTGGCTACTAGGATTAACTTGGGGTTGAGCCATAATGGGATAGACGTTCGCCATGTGGTCGCCACCACACGTATAGCATCTTTTCACAGGGGCAAACCTTGGAATTTGTTTGCTAGAGACGCCTAGTTTTTGTGCCACTTTCTCTGCAAGTTCCTCAATTGATGTGGACTGCGTGGAAGAGTGACTAGTTGCACTATCTGAATCTTTGTAGATTTTGGAAAGCTCTAGTTCTTCCCCTAGGTTATCTTCAATGTCAATGCACATGCGTACACACTCTTCTATAGTCCTAGGGTCCTTCAGATACACATAGGATCTCAATTTCGTACTCAGCAATCCATCAAGGAATAAGGCTACTTGTTTAGCAGATGTGGGTAGCTCCGAAACAGGGCACCTTTCAAGATATTGTCTAAATCTTCTTCCAGCCAATCTGACAGTCTCTTGGGGGGTCTGTTTGAAGTTGTGAATCAATGAGGAGGTATTGTGTCTTATGCCGCTCTTAGAGAACTCTACAATGAAAGCCTCTAGGAGTTGGTCTATGCACCTGAACTGCCGCTCATCCAATGGCTGAAACCATGTAAGTGCCGTGTTCCTCAGGGTTAGACCGAAGGCATTGTACTGCGTGAATAGATCCTCCACTTGTTCAGCTCTCAAGACTTGCTTGAATTCCGCCACATGATCATAGGGATCTCCTGTGCCATCAAAGTAATTCTTCATGGACTTAACTAGCTGGGTAGGTCTCAAAGTTCTTGTGTGCTCTCTAGGCCTCGGCAGCGGAAATCCATCCACATTTCTTTGATTCCTGTGGGCTCTAAGCATCTCAGGTTCTACCCTATTCGTCTCTATCCTCGTTCTTTCTCTGCCCCCTGGGTTGGCAAAACTTACTTCTGGTCTATCTCTACTTCTGTCTCTTTGCATTCCATGAGCTTGGGATGTTCCAGCCCCATGGTGACCATAGGATACATTTGATCTTGGTTGGGGGAAAATAAATTCACCCTTCCAAGTGTAAGCATGCCTATCATTTTCTGTCACCACAAAGATCCTTTCCGAAGTGTGATCTAAGTAGGTCACTCTACCTGGGCTATCCGGATCCTTAAACTCATAGATCATGATAGTTCCTATATCAGTTGGCTGATTAGATTTATACCTCCAAAAGGCTTCGTCAGTTTCTCGATTGAGGAGCAACTCTATGCTCTTGTTGTCTTGGGGAACCCACTCAGGCGTGATAATCCTCGTGAGAACTGATTTACCTCGGGGGGTTCTAGGTTCTACTCCCATGTTTCCTTGTTCCAAATCACCTAAGTCTGCTTCTGAGATTACATTTCCAAATTCATCTGTCCGATCTGGTGACTAGTGACTACGTATATGGTTCCTTCTTTGTCCAGGTATGCACCGTTTTCAAACTTGACAGCTGGGTGCTCTAGTCCTATGGATTGGTCTGGGTTTTTAATCTGGACCACGGATCTTCCTAGGCCGTCCTCATAGATGCTAGCACCTAATCGGTTGGTCCTAAGGTATTCCAACTGTGTCTTGTATGGGCCTTCTACCCTATGCAAGTAAGGCACTCCTGAACTTCCTGTAGGTCTGTCCATGCCTTGAGACATCTCTGACTCACTGGTCTCAGAGCTAAGGTAGTACGAGTGGTGGCTCAATTGCTGGGCCCAAGACCTAGCAGTGTGGTTAACACTAGCCTCTGAAGACCTAAGGCTTTGTCTCTCCCTTACTAGATGTCGTCCTGATCTAAGGTTCATATGCCTATCTAAGTAGCCCAATTCTTTGCCCAGAGTACAACCTCGTTGCCAATCACTTGGTATCAGTCACTTGATTCTTTTTAGTTATTTCTCGTGTTTAAGGTCTTGTCTGATATTACGTCGTCAGGAATACTTGAATATTCTTCGTGCTTTCAGGTTGATCGTTCCACGTTAGGTTCTTTTCCTTTATGTTATCGACAGTACAGAGATTAAGTTTTTAGCTTGAACTTGAGTTTTTAGGTAGTCTTCAACTTGATAACTGCCTATTGTCGCCCTGACTTACTCCTACCTCTAGTTGTTCTTAGCCTAGGCTATGAATTGACAGAGGGGGTTAAAAGTTTCCAACCTTTAGTTTCCTGCTCGATTGCCCTTGAGTGCCCAAGAAGTGTGTTCCCAAGCTTGCACTTACACTTGCTTAGAACGCCTTTCGATGCTCTCAATAGATCTATAAGAGTTCCAAAGTTAGCTTTGAGATTTAAGTTTCAAAGACAGAACCAATTATTTTCATTCCTGTAGCACAAACACAAACTTGCATAGTGATTTTCAAGAAAACAATCCTAAGGACCCCTGACTTTGATCCCCCTGGATATGGTCAACTTCAAAATACTCTATTTGAAAATCAACGTATTATCTTTATAAAAAACAGTTGAGGGCTTGTACTATATGCCACGAGCTTTCCAACAAGCCCTAGAGCTCAAAAAATTAATTTCGTATGAAAAAGTTATGACTGTTCAGGGTTTAGGGGGTTAAAACAAGATTCACTCTGGCCGACAGATCCTAGGATTTTCTCCAAATCACAAGTGTAGGAACCTCCCAAAATGCTAATAGATTGACTATTTTGCCCCAAAATTATCCCAAAAATCAAACCCTAATTTTTGGCCGAAAAGCCTGTCAATCGCGATTGACAGGGTCTGTCGGTCGCGATTGACAGAGGTGTCCGTGGGGGCTGTCAATCGCGATCGACGGTGTCAATCGCGATCGACAGAGTCGATCGTGGCTGTCAATCGCGATCGACAGTATCAATCGCGATCGACACGTTTTCCGAATTTTTCACCGAGATTTCAGTCAATCGGGGGCCTATCAGTCGCGATGGACACGTGGCTATGCGCAAAAGTCAATCAATCGTGGAATTTCAGTCAATCGCGATCGACGGTGTCAATCGCGATTGACAGAGGTGTCGATCGTGGCTGTCGATCGCGATCGACGGTATCAATCGCGATTGACAGGGTCCTACGTGGCAGTCAGTCGATCGTGGAGGTCTGTCGATCGCGATTGACAGGGTCTGTCGGTCGCGATTGATAGGGTCTGTCGGTCGCGATTGACAGAGGCTGTCTGTCACGATTGACAGAAAATCTCGGAATTTTTCTACTGTTTTTAGTGTTTTAGGATGTGCTCCTTGTGCTTGTTCTAGTGGTGCACTCACTTTTGTGAAAAGCCAAAAATTTCTGTCAGTCGCGATCGACAGGAGCCTGCGACCGCGAGACAGTTTCTTCGAATTTCGTACCTGCGCAGGAAGCTGGGGATGATGATACAGCAAGAACCTGCAATGAAACTCAAGAAACATGCAAAATCCGCGCACACAATATCGCTCTCTTGCTCTCTCTCACAAGTGAAATGAGGGAAATGAGGTGGGGAAGGTGATATGATCAAAAAACAGAAATTTTCGCGATGATGGAGATGGAGGTGGGAGATGGTGATGATGATGATGGAAATGGAGATGGAGAAGAAAGTAAAAGAAAATCGATGAGAGTGAAGAAAATACCTACAACTCCAACGCGTCAACTCTACGTCTTACCATCACACGCTCGTCCTCAAAGCTCGATCCCCGGCAACGGCGCCAAAATTTGGTGTAGCTCAGTGATGAGTAGCACCTCCTTTAATGTCAATCCGGGAAGACGTGAGGATGGTATGAAGACCTCGAGCAAGTGGCGGCACAAGTGCGTGAGTGAGAAGCACACAAGCATGCACACACATACACACACACGTGCACACATGGCAAGACAAAGAGAGAGAATCAATGGAGTTCTTTAGATTACTTTCAAAAGCTCTTACAAGTTTGTTTCAATTACAATCTAACCTCAAAAATGAGCTCTCTAGCTCTTTTTATAGTTTTTGACTAGGTTTTGGCCCTGTCCAGACCTAGTGTCCGGCCTAGTTAAAAATTAGGTTCCAGGGCTTATTTGAGGGCTCAAACGATATCTAAAAAATATGAAAATTGGCAGGTAGATACTTCTAAAGCTCCTCAAGCTCAAGGACTCCTTGGCTTGCACAAAATGGAGCTACAAAAAGATGAATTGGTATTTACAATGGTGTTTAGTGATGAAAATCACTTTAAATGGGTGTAAAGGATTTGAAAATTTAAAGGTTGCCTTAGTGTTAGATCTGCGTTGAGTGCTCGTACTTGCTTCTTCATGAGGAAAATTACTGGCCTATTTGCCAGATCTTCGTTGACTCCCTTGTCTGCTGCTAACAGCATGATATTCAGATTGCATAGCAGCCATCCAATTTTCTGAATTTTATGCTTCATCAAAAGAAACAGGCTCATTCTCATCACAGAGACTAGATGCAGCCATAGCATAGCAATCTGATGCAAAGGAGGCACTATGAGAGCCTGAACGAGTACGATATGACAAAGGTGCATCTAATTTGCTGTCACGCAAAGTCTGCACCAGCCATTTTGGCATAGTTTTTGCCTGCTCAATATCAGCTCTCTCATCAACAAGTGCATCATGTAAATCTGCATCAGTAATGGAATCTGCATCATCATATGAAACCTGCAAAGGCTGAGAAGTTGCCTCATTAGGACCAGCACTAGACTGTCCACCTGTAAAAAGAGGCATCAAAGTATCATACATGTCTTTGGAGCTAACAGATGTCTCCTTAGTACATGAAAGCAATGGCTGAATAGCATCTTCCACAAAGACAACATCACGGCTAACCAAAATGCGTTTAGTCTGTGGATGATACAGACGATAGCCTTTACTTTCAGAACTGTACCCAACAAAAATACATTTTACTGCCTTATCATCCAATTTTCTGCGATGTTGTTCAGGCACTAATGCATATGCCAAACAACCAAAAACACGCAGATGAGCAACAAATGGCTTGCGTTCATGCCAAGCCTCATATGGAGTGATAGACTGCAACGCTTTAGTGGGACACCTGTTCAGTACATATGTTGCACACATGACAGCCTCAAGCCAGAAACCATGTGGTAAAGCCTAACTTTTGACCATGCACCTCGCCATCTCCATGAGTGACCTGTTCTTTCTTTCAGCAACTCCATTCTGTTGAGGTGTATATGGCACTGTACACTAGTGTTTTATCCCATGTTCAGCCAGAAATGCATTAAAATCTGAAGACATATATTCCTCCCCTCGATCAGAACGGAGGGTGCCCATTTTACATGCTGACAGATTTTCAGCCAAAACCAAAAACTGTTTGAAGCACATGAACACTTCAGACTTTGCTTTGAGTGGATATACCCATGCATGCCTAGAAAAATCATCAATGAAAGTCACGAAGTAAAGGTAATTTCCGAAAGAGGATGTCTGCATAGGACCACAGACATCACTATGTACAAGCTGCAATTTCTGCGTAGCCCGAACTGAACCATCTTTTGGAAAGGAAGAACGCTGCATTTTGCCCAAAATACAGCCTTCACAAACATGTTTTCCAGGTGCCTTAAGTTTGGGCAAAGAGGACACCATTTCAGATTTCTGCAGGTGTAGCAAACTAGCAAAATTCAGATGACCAAAGCGTGCATGCCAAAGCTTTGCATCTGACATAGCTTGAGAATCATGAACTGCACATGCCGAATCATTCACAGATCTTTCATATTCTATGAGCTTATATAGCCCACGACATAAAATGCCAGAAGCAATAATCACATCGCCATTTGAGAGATCATGGACTGTACACCTGTCATCAACGAATTTCACAACCAAGCCAATCTTGGCTAATGCAGAAACTGATAACAGGTTCTTTTTTATCCCTGGCACAAATAAAGCATCTGACAAAGTGAAAGAACTACCATCAGCAGTAGTAAGAATGATCTTACCAACTCCCATAACAGGATAAGAGGAGTTATTGGCGCATGTGACAGTATTCCCTGTAGGGGCAGGCTCGAGTGAAGAGAAGAAACTGCACTGCAAGGTAATATGTTTGGTCGCCCCACTATCAAAGTACCAAACATCTGAGTCTACTGCAGACATGCACTGATCATGAGAAGATGGGTCAAAACTACAGACAGTAGTAAACGCCCATTCTTCTTCCTGCACAAGATTTGCAGACTCTGTCTTTGGTGTAGAGGCCTCTGCAACAACCATTCCAGCCTCTTTCTTCTTTGCCTCTTTAGGAGCCAGTTTTGGACAGTTCTTTATGATATGATCATTTCCTTTACAGTACTTGCAAAACAATTTCTACTTTTCTGATTTCTTCTTATCTTTATCCTGGTTCTTCGATTGTGCAGCATTTGCAGATTTCTGCTTACTAGATTTCTGTTTACTAGTAGAAGAGCTCCATTTTCCTTTGCCCTTCTGACTAGCCAAGAAAGCTTGATCTGCAACACGCATAATGGACCTGTACTGCCTGGACTGATCTTCCTGCAATAGAACAGAGACTAATTCCTCAAATGACAAGGCATTCGGATTTCCTTTCATCATCAACTGAAGAGTAGAGACAAAACTCTGATATGAATCAGGAAGACCATTCAGAACGGTCTGCACAAGTGAGCTATTTAGTATAACCTCATCAGCAGAAATCAATTGTTCCTTCAGGTCTTTGATCTTTGTGAGAAAATTGTCCATAGAATCACCTTCATTCATGTGCTCACTCTCCAACTGTTTTCGGAGGTAAGCAACACGAGCCTCATTCCTAGCCTGGTACAAAGTGGTAAGTGTATCCCAAGGATCCTTTGCTGTTCTGCAAGAGCGAATGTGAGGAATAATGGCACGTTTGACAGACAAAGCTATCAATGCATGTGCCTAGGCATCTCTGCCATCCCAACGAATCTGCTCTGCAGTAGGTGCAACAGAAACAGCAGCACGAACAGGAATCTATGGAATATCATCTTCGACACCATCTTCATCAGCTCCAGCACCTCTAGCACCTGTATTTGTAGTACCTGTAGTCGCAGGTGTAACAGGACGTCTTTCAACACCCTGCACAATGTTCCACAGTCCTTTTGCAACCAGTACATGTCGCATCATATAAGCTTATAATGGGTAGTTGGTACCATCCAACTTATCCTCAATAGCCAACATACGAAATACATCACTGCTTTCAGCCATGGCCGGTGATTAAAATACCTTGATGCAGAAAATTGACTGTATCTCAAAAAGTTGAACGGAACTGCCAAGACGAGTTCTGCTAGACCTGTAGCAGACTTCGAGACGCTTAAACTGACGAATAGAAATTGGTATATACCTTTGGCACAAAAGGACGAAATAGCCTGCACAAGCACTACGATAGTGCGTTCGGAGGCCGAAACGAGCTCAGATTGCGATTTCGGCACCACACAGCGAAGCTGTTTTGATCTCAGAAACACCCTGTGTATGCTCACCAAATTTCGTGCGAATCTGAGACTACAAACGGAGGAGTGTCGATGGCGCCCTAGAAGAAGCGACGACCTGCTCTGATACCAATTGTTGGAGATAGACGTCTGCGGAAGCACGCGAACAGCACAAGGAAGAAGAAGAAGCTTGGAGCACAAACACGCAATACTGAATGTATTACTAGAGAATGTACAAAGATAAGTAGCCCATTAGGGCAATAGGCGTATATACAAGCCGGGGGAAAAAAACCTCCTAAAGAGGGAAAAAAGTGCCCCGGCAGTCCTAGAGTGTTCACACACATCACTACCTAAATATATCAACACACATCATGTATGTTCATCTAGCATTTTGCATATTTTGTCTCATTTTACACATGCTTTGTTGCAGGATTGTAGGTGTAAATATTTTGATCCCCTTACGTATATGTATGGTAGTACTTTGCCACAATTTTGTATTACACTCTTATGTGGCAATGATGTACCATAATTTTGTATTCGATTCCTATATGGAAGTGCTTTGTCACATTGCCACAATTTTGTATTACACTCCTATGTGGCAATGATGTACCATAATTTTATATTCGATTCCTATATGGAAGTGCTTTGTCACACTCTTGTACATCCTTCATTTATAGAATATACAACTTTTTGTACATGATTCATGCTTCATTTTTTCTCATATAAAATCATGTTTTGGTTGCCATTAGAGTACATAACACATGTACTCGGTTTAGAGTTGGGCAGAGTGTATTGTCTTTTGCTAAATAACATCATGTTGTAGCAAAAGACAACACACTCTGCCCAAAAAAATTTGTGCAGATATGGTTGTCGATATGGGCGTCGATACACCCAGTAGAGTCATCGGTATGGGCATCGGTACACCCAGTAGAGCATCGGTATAAGCACCGGTATGAGCATCCGTATTACCGACGATTATACAGATGCCCATACTGATGCTCATACCGACGCTCATACCTATAACTATACCGGCGTTATGTTTTCGACGCCCATACCGACCGCGACACTGACGTCGCGGAAAAATTACACCCGTTCATTTTCCTTGGTAGCAGCCTCGGTATACCCTCGATATGTTGTAGTGCCACCGATGCGCATATTGACGCTCATACCTACAACTATACCGGCATTATGTTTTCGACGCCTGTACCGACAACGACACTGACATCGCGCAAAAATTATGCCCGTTCATTTTCCTTGGTAGCAGCCTCGGTATACCCTCGATATGTTGTAGTGTCATCGATACGATAATTCCTTCACTTGAAGAAGTCTTGACTCTACACATTGATAATATGTCCTTATTGGAAACATGTGTATCAAGATCCCCTTTCTCTATGGCTTTTGAGATCTCAGTATAATATGCAAGATCAAGCCTACATTTCCCTCTAGTGGACTCATCAAGTAGGTCAATAGTGATCTGAGTAAAACTTTGTCGATTGAGCATTGGTATGTGGATAAGTGAGTCAACCACCATATTAAACTTTTCCTTCCTATACATAAGCTCATAAGTCGAAATTCTCAAGGATCTCTACCCGATGGGCCTTATGACCTTTAACATTTGTTTGATTAGAAAGTCGCAAAAATGGAAACAAATTGGAAAAAATGCCTATTTTTAGGAAGAATTTAGATATGAATCTCTTGCTTAATAGGAAATGGTGTTTGAATTGGTCGAGAAATTAGATGGCATTTTAAATTCTTGCCCTATGGAATTCCTTCATTGAGAACAAAAAATTTGTTATGATGCAGCAAATTCTCCAACAAGGACTTTGGACTAATGTTGAAGCCAATAAAATTTGTGGGACCCCTCCATGGTATAAATGTTGCTTCAATGGTAGAACTTGGGACACCTATTCTTTTCGTGCCCAAGGATCTTTTTGGTATGGCAAGCCATGGGGAGACTTTTGTCTTTACAAACTCAAATAAACTAGAAGGAAGACTTACTTGGAGAAGCAATCCATTGCTCTGCAACCTTGTGGAATGGAATTAAAGGAGCTCTTTGGATGGTTTGGGAAGAAAGATGTGCGACCAACTTCGACAACCCTAAAAGAGTGGTCAATACCCTTAGCCTTTTAGGTAGAAGAATTTGTAATTGTAAGAACTCTCCTCCTTCCACATACCACAAGGTGTTTGTTTTGGAGAGCAAAAAGATCCAAAGCAAATGGGTCCCTGTGAAGGACGAAAAGGTTTACTAACCTTATTTGTAACTCTGTATAAAAGATTTGTTTTTAATGATTTTGATCGTCCTACCATCTAATATGCCTTTTCCTAGCGTACTTTTTTTGCCACCTTGTGCTTATCATCGTGCAAGTTTTGCCTTCCGACCATAGTACCTTGACTTTGAACGATAAAGGGGTTCTCATCGGCACTATGCCTTTTTCACTTGAGTTGTTCTTTCCATTAATTCAAGCAAGGACCGAACTTCTAATTCAAGCAAGGACCGAACTTCGTTTTCTCCTTAAGAAAGAAAAACTCTCTCACACACACACTTTACCTTCCCTTGAAGGTCACTCTATCGAGGAAAGAGGCGCTCTCCTCGACCTCATATTACCTTCCCATCGAGGTCACTGGTGACTGTATCGAAGAACAAAACTTGCTCCTTCAACGGTATCTTACTAAGGAGGTAATTCTATTTAAAAACGGTGATTGATATGGTTTCGCTTCGTGAGACATGTTAGTAGTCAATGGTCATGGAGAATTTGAGCAGTTCATCTTATTAATCGTGGTCAAACTCGATGAAGCGGTCCCCAGACTTGCTGTTTCATCATGGGTGATACGTGAGCGCGTTCCACAAATTCACTGTGAAATTGAATGAATTGGTCTGCTAAACATGTGCGCGTTTGAGTAAGGCGTAGCTTCGATTACTACTTTCCAGTCCCTATGTACCTTCCGCATGTAGGTCATTTTGCTGGAGAGATAATTTTTTTTTTCTTTTTTTTTTAAGGAGGTTCGGCCGAGGCCTACTCTTTCGGACTTTAACTTTGAAATTGCAACTGTACAAGGAAGGGCATAGTACTCATGGGACCCCCCTTATCCCACAAGAACAGGGGTTTACAAAACTGGGTTAAACGGCGGTCACAACTACCACAGGGATGGACGAACGGTGGCCAACAGTCACATACAACAGGTTTCTAAGATTCATATGTCCCTTACATGTTGCTGCCAGAGGTTGAACCCTCGCCCCCGCCTCAAGAGGCAAGAGGCCCAACCACTAGGCCAGCGAACTGGGACTAAACAGATAAAATGTTTGCCATATATTCTAACTCCAGGATTAATTTGTTGTATTTCTTGGAGTACCAAATGTAATTTTGGGAGCTTGCGCTCTGTACATTAGCAGCATTCTGTATCAATACTAACCTTTTCTCTACTTGACAAAGAAAAAAAGGGAAGCATGGAGATAACCTTTTCTCTTCTTGACAAAGCACAAAAAGGGAAGCATGGTGATGCGTGCTTTTGTCACCACGAGTCAGCATGTTGATTACTTCATTGTATCTCACCCTTCGACATCACCTCTGCAATGTTCTTCCGCCACAGAGAGAGAGAAAGAGAGAGATTAAACAGAAGTTATTCGCAAGTTCGCAAGTATATTTTTCAATAGTTTACTTCAAAATATATATATTTTTAAAGGAAATTCGACTTTGGTCTATTCTCTCGAACTTTAATTAAAATATAGAAAAAAAGTTACAAGTGAATGGGACTAGTGCTCATGAGACCTCCAAATCTCACAATGTAGGAGACAAGATTAGCAAGCTAGAGGGCATTGCAAATGAGGCGAACAAATCTATCATCTCCCTCATGTGGGACCCATTTGGGTTTTAGATTATTATCTTCGAGGAGATAAATACATTGATGCCTAAACAGTGGAGATCTCTTATCTCGAGAGATTCTTTTACCGAGAAGAAACAAGGATTTCTCAATTGTCCATTCCTTAGGGATTTGGCCAAAATTGACAACACATCGCTCCTTCCAAATCAAAGTGTCTCACCCCTGATGGCATTCCACAACCTCGATGAACAACCAATTGCCTCCCCCAACAACGCCTGTTGCCAATTGATTTGGTTCATGAGCCTCAATACCCATATCACGTGATGCGAGATAACCCGAGACCTGGGGCTATCGAAAAAAATGTGAAATAAATCTTCAATGCATCAATGGCAATGCTTGTACCATGGAGGCACACCACAAATTTGGTTGGCCCTTGCATTGAACCAGATACCCTTATGCAAGATCTACCACATGAGAACGAACTTTTTGATCTCAATTAAGGGATGCCAAATAGACATGAACTTTAATTCCCATCAAAGTTTAATCCAAGAAAGGCACCACATCTTGTTAAGTTGTTGCAACTCTTTCGTAAGGAACACATGAGGCTAGAGCCTTTAGGGGACACCGGGTGGAAAGAGAACAAAAGCATGAGGATCCCTATGTCCTTGCAACTAGGATGACCAACTAAAGTAAGGTCTTTCAAATTTACGAAGATCAATTTAACCCAAGAGGAATCCCTATTGCTCCAAGCGTTGATAAACCACTTTGTTGCCAACTTGTCAACCAACCCAGCTATATCCAAAATACCCAAGCCCCCTGAGTCTTTCAAACTCATGCAAGTTTCCCATTTGATTTTTGAGAATCCCCCTCCTATTGAGGTCCCCAATCCATAGGAAGTCCATAAGAAGTTTCTCCAGATTCTTTCCACTTTGGCCAACTCTTTCTCCTTAGTCGTAGAAAACATAATGGTTTTAACAACCATTGCACGCCCTCCCAGGTTAACTTGCATACCTTTCCAAAGATTTACCAACATGCACTTCAAACATCATAATAACAAAGCAGTATTCCTACGCCGCATATATTTATGGTTTCATAATGATATTTTACTCATATTGATGAAGGGAATCTACTAGCCATGGCTACGGGACACGAGGAAGATGACAATGCGGAGAATCAGCAGACAAGCTTTTCCAATGGATGATGCCTGCACAGTGCACTAAACCTGATCATCTACAGTTTAGCACAAAACGGAATTCATCTCGATGTTGTCAATAAGTTTTCAATATTTTTGAAACGATAAGTAGACTTAGAGACGCGGTAATTCTCTGAGTCCAAGCTTGAATCATAGCAAGCAAGAGGACCATGCCTGATAATCCTCTGTTGGATGCCATTGACTTGGACGATGAGGAGCAGGTGATCCACCTTCTCAGAACTACAGACAGTAAACTCTCCATGCCCATGGTGAACTCCAAGCTCTCTCTGCCTGGCTGGTCTGGATTCACTCTTCTCCATTGGGCTGCTCAGCGGGGCCATGTCAGTTCCGTCTCGCTCCTGCTCGAGGCTGGAGCCTCCGTCGACTCCGTTGACGACGCTGGTGATACTCCCCTCCACCACGCCGCACGCAGCCGTCGGACTGCCGTGGTTGAGCTCCTCCTGCGTGCGACCAGGCTTTTCAATGCCCGTAATAAGGACGGTGACACACCTCTCCACCTCGCCGCGGAGAGCGGAGCAGCCAAAGTCGTCAAGATGATTTCCATCGTAGCTGCTTCTTGCGTTAATGAACAAAACAATAATGGAGATACACCCCTCCACCTTGCGACTCGCTTCGGGAATGTCCTAGCTGTCAAGCTTCTTCTCACATGCGAATGCACAGATCCGACCATCCGTAACAATGAGGAGGATACTGTACTACACCTTGCTGTCATAAGCGGCAAGCTGGTCAGTGTCGAAGCCCTGCTCCTTTGCAAGGACGCACCTGTGTTGCTTGATTCCAGGAATAAGGCTCGCTTGACACCATTGCTTGTCGCCTGCAGCTGTAAATTCACCCAAACATTAACCCCTCGCATCATCGCCGGACCGAAACCTAGGCAGACAAAAGAGATCGTCGAGCTCCTGCTTCACGAGGGCGCTGATATTACTGCACGCGACAAAGAAGGGCACTGTGCGCTCCACATCGCGGCATTGCATGGAAATGTCGACGCGATATCTGCCCTCCTCGGTGCAGGCAATGGAACTGGTTCTCCAAGAGACGCCAACCCCGGAGCTGGAGGAACTCATTACACATGCGAATCAGAGTTCCTTTTAGGGACGAAGGATAGATTGCGCTCCGCGAAATCAAAAAAGAAAGCGGAGATGGAGAACTATGTCTATCACGCGCTGGAGATGGATGAGGTCTCTCCTAGCCCTAACCTCAAGGAGTACTTCTATTCTACGGAGTGGCGTCTCAACAGAGTTCCTTCCTCTCTCTGTCCAAGGGTGAATCTTCCCAACAAAGATGGTGAAAGCGCTCTCCATCTCGCTGCTCGACTGGGCCATCGCTCCGCCGCGGAGACTCTGCTCAGCTTCCAGGCAGACCCAAACCAGCTCAATAAGTACTTCGACGGTCCGATTGACTACGCTTTCGAGGCAGGGCACGACGACATTGTAGCCATACTTATGAGGAACGGCGCCGACATCACTGACAGGATTAAGCACGCATTGGTTAAGCTAGCCGCGGCGGAAGTCAGGAAGAACCCCCTTCTGCCAAAACCTAGGGAATGGGATCTGCAAGACCTCTATCTGCTCCATACCACAGCAATGTCGGGCCGGACCAGGATACTTGACGCGCTACTTGACCAAAGCACTATGGACGTAAATGCACGCAACGAGTGGAAGCAGACTCCACTTCATTGCGCCGCCATTCTTGGAAAGACTGCTGTGGTGATGAGCTTGGTGAAGAGGCGGGAGGTAAGGGCTAACGCAGGCGACCGCAGAGGGAAGACAGCACTTCAATACGCCATCGAATGCAAGCATTCGGAGGTAGAAAAGTTGCTGCTAGAGAGGGCGGAGGTGAGGGAAATCCTGGATAGGATGTATCGTGACAGGCAGGTTTACGTCGATGCGGCGAATGCAATTCTCGTTGGCGCTGCACTCATCGGCGGCGTGACGTACTCCGGTTGGCTACAGCCGCCGCTCGGGTACATCGATCGAGGATACACTGATATATCATCCATGGCGGTGCGGATTTTCTGCGTGTTTAATAGCGTCTCCTTCTGCTTCTCTATGTGCACCGTGCTTGCCGGTGCAGGTGCAGTGCTGCCATGCCCCGACGCTTACATCGCCACCGTCGTGAGGAAGGTGCGGCGCGCCTTAGCACTAGCTGCGCTACTAATGGTGATCTCTATTCTCTCCGTCCTCGGTGCGTTTGCAGCAGCAGGCTTTGCAATAGTCGAGAAGCCAAGGGAGCGACACGGCTCGTTGCTTATGTCTGTGTCTATGGCTCCTGGCATCTTCATTGCAGTTGGGCTAACCTTCTGGTTCATCATGAAGATGGCTGCTCTCCTTCCTCACAGGTGCACGTCATGGGTGCACCTGAATCTGCACTTTCCATGGATCTCCACCAGCATTCCTATTGATCTGTGTAAACAAACTTTCTCGTGTGATCAAGACCATTGTTTGTCGTCCACCTCTGACTTGCCTTCATACTTTGGCCAAGGTAGTGTATCATGAGTTGGTTAAAGAGGATAAAAAGCATATACAAAAAAATTGCTTCTATGACATTGCCATCTCCAACTCTACTATCCATGTAGCTTTGTAGAACACTCAATTGGTTAAAGGATTACAAGCATATACAGAAAATGGGCTTCTTGGGCATTGCTATTTCCAACTTTACTATCCATGTAAGCTTTGTAGAATAATCTCGCTTAGAAGAGTGCTAGTCATAAATACTCTAGAAAATAAACTTTTACCTCGATAACCTTCGAATAAATAGGGATATTTATTTAATAAGGGAGGACCTCTCAAAGGGGAGCATAGCATAGAAACATGCTTAGGGTAAGCTTTCCAAAAACCAGTTTTACTTAATATTCAATAGGGAAAACTCTTGGAAAGACCCAAAGCAAGGTACCTTTTACATGTACTCATCCTCTCAATAAGTATCGATTGATCCTTGTAAAGCTTATATCTAATGCTCAAGACTAGCAAGTAGCCAACTCAAAAGGCCTCTAATAAAGGAATACCTAGATATCCAAAGCTATCATGTTGTTGTTTATAGACACCGTTGTGGCTTTTGAGTGACCACAAAGAATGGAAAGAGGAGGATTAGTTTCGCGTGTGAAACCCCTAGCGATATTTGTATGTTGAGATGTGTTATTTCTGCAAAAGGCACACTTTATGCGATGGGTATTGCGCATGAGAGGGGACTTCACGCCTCTCTCATTTTAACACGAAATAGTTTCCCTTCAAAGCCCCGATTATTTTTAGTTGAGATGTTGGTGAATACATTTTCAGATCTAAGCCTTGGTACATAGTTAATCTGTTCTTTATAACTCTCTAAATACAAGTCAAATCAGTGCTATTTTTTTTATCTATTTTCACCTTATTTTAAAGACTACAAGACAATAGGGGGCATATCACCACTCCCAATTGAAAAACAAAATGGGTACCATTGCTTATGCAACGCCCTAAAATCAAAGTGTGATATAAGTGACAGCCTTGGAAAAACAAAAGAGGCACGGTCGCATAAGCAACACTTACCCTCGCTTATGAGATGGTGCCGAAAGAGCATTGCTAATAGCTTTGCATATTAATGACAGTGGCAAACTTCCTATGATGTTAGAGCATCGCTTATCCAATGCTCTCGCAAAGACAAAAAAATAGAATTCTCTTAGTACATTTGTATTAGGATTCAAAGTCCCAAGAGAGAGAGAGAGAGAGAGACACAGACACAAACAAAGTCAATCATGAAGTATTTTGATGGTGATGCACTACGCTAAACTCTCCTTCTTGAGAGCTCCACGATGATACCCTCATAGTAGAAAAATCTAGCTCCAAGAACTGCACACAGTAGTCTACATAGAGGCTATAAAATATGCAAAAAAAAAACACAGTACACAAGGAGCACGAAGATAGATTTCGTAGGTGTTACAAATGCGATTGAATTTTCAGCATGTGATTGACCAGGCCACTATATGTTTTATTATGGAACATATACAAAAGTGTTCAACGGCAATTTGGCCTTTCACATGGACACTAATGGTAACAATCTCCCACTAAAGGCCAAATGGCCAAAGTGACTATGGGAGAAAAATAAAGAATGATAAAGAATACATGAGTGCAAGTATACAAGATATACCTCCCACCTGATGGGCATGTTACATAGCACACAAGTAACTCTGTAAGGTCGGAATCAAGTAACCCCCATCGAATGACAATAGTGTCAAAAGCTATCATGTGGTAGAGCTTTAGTCAAAGCATCTAGAGCATTATCTTGAGTATGAACCTTCTCAAGAATAATGCACTCAGTGGCTAATTTTTTATGCATGCTAACTGGAGGACTAGTATCCTCAAACACCACTCTTCTCAGTTCAACCTCATTAATGGGTCGTTTATGCATCTTAGAATCGTTGAAAATGACATCAATACTTATGATCATTGACCATGTTTCATGATCCCATAAGGGATATCCGAATTGGCCTTCTCGACTATATCCAAGAAAAATGCATTTCTTTGCCTTATGATTGAGCTTTTGTCTAAGGTTTCTGCGTATATGAACATATGCTTCACACCCAAAAACTCAAAGATGATCATATATGGTGGCTTCCATATTCATAACTCTTGTGCAACTTCCAAACCTTTGGCAGTACTAGGTGAAAGTTCAATCACATGAACTGCAATTAATACTGCTTCCACCCAAAAGCCCAGTGTGAAAGTGCATGATGTAGCATAGAAACTACTCTATCTTGAATAGTTATATTCATCCTTTCAGCCACACCATTTTCTAATAGTTGTGTAAGGAGTTGTAAACTCTCTATGAATTCCTCTAGATTGATATAAAAGGTTGAAATCATGTGAGGTATACTCACCCCCATTATCTGAACATAAAACCTTAAGCTTAGTTCCTTTTTCAGTCTCAATTGAAGCAAGACATTTTCTAAAAAGTAGGGAATACCTCATCCTTTGCTTTCATAGGATATACCTAGACTTTTCTGGTAGCATCATTTATGAAAGTGAAAAAGTAAAGAGAACTACCTAATGACCTTGTGGGCATAGGACCACACACATTTGTATGAAAAAGATTGAATTTAGGCCAAATGGAAGATTCAATGTGCATCTTGTGCACATTCCTAGTTTATTGTCCATATTGACAATGCCCACAAAATGAAATATCAGAGAAAGATAACACACGTAAGTAGCTAGAACGAGAAATATTTTCCATTCCACTACAAGATATATGGCCCAAAGGGCCATGGCAAATACAAGCCATAGGCTATTCAGTAACAACTAACAAGCATTCTTTTTGTGATACACATAAAGGATAAAATGAGCCAACTTTGTTTCATTTTGCAATAACCATATTTCCCTTTGATATGCAAAAGGACTGAGCATAGAAGACCACCTTGTAACCACGGTCATCAAGTTGAACAATTAACATTAAAATATGTGATAATTGAGGTACATGGCATACATTATGCATAGAAAATTTTGAACCATCAATGTATTGCACAATCACATCTCCAATCCCAACAATGTCACACTAATAAGAATCACCAAGTCTCATAGTACCAAGAGACTTTGTTGCATAAGTAGAGAACCACTCTCTATGTGGTATCACATGGAAAGAAGCACCAAAATCTAGCATCCATGTGTGGGAAAGAGAATTAGCCATAAGAGCCTCATTAGGCAAAGTACTTTCAAGTATCAACACATCAGCATCATCAAAAATAGCATTGATTTCTTCAATCTTCACTTCTGAATAGATGGTGCAAGTAGCTATTTAACATTCCCATCATTAATTTGCCCTTTACCTTAAGCATTCTTTAATGCATAGCAATCTTTCTTCATGTGTCATTTCTTATGACAATAATGGCATTCCATATCCCTCTTCCTTGATTTACTTATACTCTCATTTTGTTGACCATTCTTTTCCTTGTTCTTGCCCCTGCCACATTGTTGATTCTTTCCTTGGTAAGAATCACAAGCATTATATGCATCTCCACTCTGAGTTCCAACCATAAATATTCTAAAAAGCTATTTACTCAAGAGTGCTCTACATATGTCATCATAGACCAATTTACCACCAAGTTCACTATTGTTAATAGCAATGCAAAATGTATCCCACGATGGCTGCAAGTTTCATAACAACAAGACTACTTTCATTTCATTATCCATGTCCTTTTTTTGAGCATGTAACTAAGAGAATATAGCTTCAAACCCATTCATATGAGCAACAACACTATGTGTGTCCTTCATGCAAAGGTCATATAACTTTCTCATCAGATACCCTTTATTTGATGTTTCTTTTTCATATGTATAGCATAACTTCTTCCAAAGCTCCATTGCACTTTGACAGTCAAATACTTTAAAGTAAACATTATCTGCCAGGTGCAATCAAATGGTAGACCTAGCCATTTCATCCAACTCATCTCAATCATCTACATCCATGTCAACTGGCTTCTTTGAGATTCCATTTACTGGCTACCATTGCCATCTTTAATCTGATTCTTCCATAAGCAAAGTTTGTGCCATCAAATTTTTGGATCTCAAAATCGTCTTTGCCCTATAAGTTATAGCTCCTTCTGGGAACACTAGCACTAGACCTTGATCCACTAGATTTGTCTGAGATCTCTGATGCCATGATGATTGAGAACTGATAAGAATGATAATGGGGCTAGAAGAGTCAAAACACCACTAAGGCTCACAAAAGGATGACCAAGTGTCTGCGAAAAATTAGCAGAGCTTCCCCAGAGAAACGGATTATTGAACAATAATGACCAACCAAAAGGATTCTATGAGAATATATGTGCTCACACCAATAAGTGTATGAAGGAATAAATCGACCACTGTATAGTTGAAAAAACAAAAAATTTGGAAAATTTTTGTCAAAATCTCCTCTGCAAAATGAGCATATGAAAAATGTGAAATACTCATAAAACTACAAGTATTGACATGTAAACCTGCATAGGCAATCATTGACTCAATTGAATATAATCAGTTAATCGAAAGAAGCCAACTTGGCTTATTGAGCACCTATGAACAACTAGCATACATCTCCTATGGTGAGGCTAGGTAAGTCTTCCACCTACATCATCAAAGAGACCCCGACATCTAGGTTTCTCCCAATTAAGAAAACCTCGCCACAACCCTCTTTATCAATGTCAAAGGCTTTATGCCAAATTGTAATTGCTATATCAATGACCACATGGACCTACATAAGTGGTATCCACAGAAGCATGCATAGTGTGTATGTGCTCAATATATGCAATAAGATGGCACTTAAAGACTGAATTCACATCCCAAACACTAGCCAACAACACGTGTAAGTGTTTTTCAACTCTATTCTTTCGGCTCAAAACTTACATAAACTTGCAGTGATTGTTCCCACCACAACTAAAACCTTTCAAGAAACCTATGTATTTACTAGTGTGGTTGAACAAAAGAGCCCCAAAGGTGAATTTTGTTGTCAAATAAGTACAAAGAGCACTCTCGTTGATGTTCTTGAACCTATGTAAAGAGAACTATGCGCAAAAAAAACTCCAAAATGGCTCCAAGAATCACCCTAAAAATGCTTCAAAAGAGGCTTTGAAAGCAAAGAATGAATCTTTGAGGGACCAAAACATGTTCAAGGTAATGTTAAGCTTAGCCTTTCCCCTTCTTCAAACACCACAAGAGTGTAGCTTAGTGGCAAGAGAGCTTGTCAGTTAAGTGAGCTCCAGGGGGAACAAACTAGGATGAGTGACCTCCCAGGAAGTGTTGGGAACTTTTGTCTTCCTTGACTGTTGAGGTCCTCCCTCACACACTACCAATGGTGCCAATGATGACTTCAGTGACTCGGATGACAAGGTATGCCAAGCTCTATGCCTTGGTTGCCACCTTAGTCATAAGCCTTGGAGAAAGCCTTGGGTGGGTGGATGGGTGCTTGCTTCGCTCGCGCAAAAAGAACAAAGGTTTTGCATTGAAATGCTCTGATACCAGTGAAGTATTTTGATAGCAATGCACCATGCTAAACTCTCCTTCTCAAGATCTCCACGATGATACCCTCAAAGTAGAAAAATCAAGCTTGAGGCACTCCACATAGTAGTGCACATAGGGACTATAGAATATGCAAAAAAAAAACACACAATACATAGGGAGCACAAAGATAGGTTTCTTAGGTGTTACAAATGCAATCAAACTTTCAATCTTTGTCTTACCATGCCACTATATGTTTTATTAAGGAACATATACAAAAGTGTCCGATGGCCATTTGGCCTTTCACATGGACATTAACAATAACAAATAGATAGAGAGAGAGAGAGAAAGAGAGAGAGGAAATGAGATACATACACTCACATGCATACATACACACACATGCATATGGATACATACATACACACATGCATAAGCACACATACACATACACATAAGCCCATAAACATACACATATATACATGCACATAAACTCACACACACATAAACATACACATGCATACACACAAATACACATACACATATACACACACACACACATGCATACATACGCTCACATGAAGATACTCGTTTGTGGATGTGCAAGGTCACAGAGGAAGAGGAAAAATGCTTAAAGGCGAGAGAAGAAGGAACTTCACCAGGAGATAGATCAGTTAGAGGCCCAGCCTACACACCGATGATCTTTCTAGATGAGGAATTTGAGCCTCATGGCTGGCTAGAAATCTTAGCCACCATGGACATTGCAGTCGATGAAGAACAATGGACACCTCATTGTGATGAGGAGGGTGGTGGGGTGGAATGAGGTGGTATGGATGGAGTTTCGGCATGCAAGGGACTTTGAGATGCAATGTCTTCTATTTTTGTTTTCGCTTCTTTCAGGCTTTCTTCTAGTTCTGATAACTTTTTATTCCACTTGCGATTGGCCTTCTCCCTGATATCCTTCCATGTTCTTGTTTTCCTTTTACTAGGCTCTCCTGATTCACTTGACTTCGATTGTTCATCCGGTTTATCCTGTTTTAAGGCTTGTGCTCTAGTAACTGCTTGTATAGGAGCCACATTATTGCTACTAGCACTTGAATCCACCATTAAGCCTACCACATTAATGGGTGTAACCTTGGGTGCACTAGAGGGGTTTCTTGGACAATCTCTAGGGAGATGAGTCTCTGTACAAGGCTAAGAGCTTGATACTTCTTTCAAAATGCTATTTCTCCTCTGCTCTTTTTCAAAATTCTCCCAAATTTTCATCCTAACTTGATCATGAATTTTCCAATTCAAATCTACTACATCATACTTCTATAACTTTTGATTTTCCTTATTATCATGAGTTGTAACCCTAGTAATGGCCAATGCTTGGATTATTTGGGTGTTTTTTAAGGAGCTTCACAACTAGAATAGAAGTATCACAGGCATATCTTTTTGGATGTGTAGCTTGTAAATACTTTTATCTTCTCTCAAAAGTTGTAAGCATACATTAATGTATTGTTTTTTGTACTGCTTCAAAGTTCTTACCTATTTTGGGTGCACTTGCTCAGTTATTAGTGCATTTGCTTGAGCAGGTCCCTTCATCTTCACATCTTGATTAGAAGAGCCTATTCATAAAATGTTTGCTAGAGTATTTAAAATAGGCACCCCCTCTAATTCTCGTGTTTATTCCACAATTCGCATGCAAGGCCCTACATGTGACCTACTGGTCCAATATACATACATGGATCATCATAATTAATTCCCTATGTGTGTGTGTCTATATCTATATGTGTGTGTATGCATGTGTTTATGTATCTATGTATGTGTGCATATGCATGTGTGTATGTGTCTATGTGTGTATATGTATATGTGTATGTGTGTGTATGCATATGTGTGTATGTGTATGTGTGTGTATGCATGTGTATGTATATGTGTTTATGTGAGTGCATGTGCGTGTATATGTGTATGTGTGTGTATGTGTGTGTATGTGTGTGTATGTGTGTGTATGTGTGTGTATGCATGTGTATGTGTGTGTATGCATGTGTGTGTATGCATATGCATGTGTGTGCATGTATGCATGTGTATGTATGTGTGTCTATGTGTATGTATGTATATGTGTGTGCATGTGTATGTGTGTGTATGTATATGTGTGTGTATGTATATGTGTGTATGCATTTGTGCATGTATGTGTGTATGTATATGAGTGTATGTTTGTGTATGTGTAAGTGTGTGTATGCATGTGTGTATGTATGTATGTGTGCATTTGTGCATATGTATCATGCATCCAGGATGGGTCAGAGGAACTTCCAAAATGCACAGAGATTGAATCTTCTTTTGCTTTGTGGATAGGATTCCACTGTAGGGGTGGTACATCTCTGAATGTATACTCTTTTAGGTTGACCTTGGTGGTGACTCCTAAGTTTTGTAAGTACAAGGAGTTAGTTCCCCAATCCTTTACTATTTGCAATTGTCGTAGGAAGGGCCTTCCTAGGATCATCTCACAAACATTATTTTTTTCAAAGTCACATATAGAAAAGGTGTGCTCAAACTCTACACCACATGTGGTTAGAGTTATCCCTTCTAGCAATCCTAGAGGTCTTTCAACATGGCCATCTGCCATTTGAAGCTTCATTCTAGTTAGTCTTAATGTGGGTTTGCCCCATCGCTTCCACACGGAGGTGGTCACAATAGCAACACCAGCACCTGAATCTACGATTGCTTTGGTTGTGTAACCGTGGTAGGTGATCGGAAGATAAGTATGATCTTCTTCACCTTTGCTCATGTCTCCTATTTTATCGAGAGGTATCTCTGGAACTTTTTGTTTAGAGCTTGCTTTTGGCATTTTGGAATCAACTTCTAGAACCTGATCCTTGACATGATTCCATAGCTCAGGTTTTGCTTTGAGTAGCTCTTCTACGATGAGATGACACTGAATCTTAGTGTTCTTCACGACATCAGTGTTCCTTATGACCACTGAGTCTTCATTTCTTACCAATATTGTGGGAGCTCTTATATGAAGAGATTCAGATTCCCAGGGGCCAGTGAATTGTGGCAACTCTTGTAAAGAATTAGATTCAAAATATAATCTTGCCTCTTCTTGTTGCTCTATTTGGTCTCCATAGATAGACGGAATGTCTTGGGGAAATTGATCATGAAGATCATCAATCTCAGGAACAGGAGGGGGATTACCCTTCTCCTTGGCCCATTTCTCTTCTTGTATTTCCCACAAGAACTCTTGAGAGCTCTTGAATTGAAAGAGGTGTTCCAACATTCGTGGAATTAGGAACATAAGCTTTCATTGGTGGAGAGCTTTGTCTCTTAACAACTGCTTGAGCCTGTGGAGGTAAAGAAACTTGTGGTTTGTTTGCTAAGTGCTCTAATCTTTCTAATAAGCCCTGAAAATTCAAATTTGATTTGACAAAGTTTGTCTGATTGAACTTTTGACTAGTCTGGGGCATAGCTTGAGCTAGTTCTACCATTTTCATGCACATTTTTGTCTATTGAATCTCTAAATCTGCTCTAGAGTAGCTCTTGTCTAGGTTTGCAGCTGTAGGCCCTTCTTGAAGCCAAGCTTGGTAGGCCTTGAACATCATGTCTAAGCCTTCTGGGGTTGGATCTGCAAGAACAGACCCTGGTTGCAGTCTATTTACATTTATGATATTTCTATGTTCATGTGTCAGCTCTTGCTAGAAGAATGTGATCCTTGTGATGTCATAGAAGAAGAAGAGAATGACGATGATCTAGAGTCCATTGTGATGGATAGTTGCTTTGACTCAAAAAAGTACTATTTAGAAGCCATAGGAGTATATAACCAAACGGAAGAGGAACCTCTCACAAGCACCAAAACGGTAAATTCAAAGGATGGAAGTAAGAGTAGTCAAAAGAAAAAGAAAAGAAAAGCAGTAAAACAAGAAGAGGAGGAATCATTGTTCAAAGTACCAGAGAATTTCAAGAAATATGAAGTTCAAGACCAAAAAGTTTTGGTACGAATGCCTAAGAGAGAGGCCATTACAGGAGAAGCATATGATAATAAAGAAAAGACCAAAAAAAATTATGTAACCATTGAGGAGAGCGAAGAGAGATGTACATACATAGGAGATGACCTAAGTACAAAAGAAGAAATAGAGCTTGTGGCTTTACTAAGGGAATATAGGGACGTGTTTGTGTGGCACTATAGAGACTTGAAGGGGGTAGATCCAAGAATTTTCTCTCATACAATCCCCATGACTGTTGATGCCAAGCCCACCAAACAGAAGCCCTACACATATAATGATACATATGCAGCCAAAATAAAAGAAGAAATTGATAAGTTGATTGAAGCTGGATTTATCTATGAGATTGAGCATATTGAGTGGGTATCCCCCATTGTAGTGGTGCCCAAGAAGAATGGGAAGTTGTGAGTGTGTATTAACCTTAAAAAAGTTAATGAAGCTACAATTAGAGATAGCTGCCCGCTTCCTATCACTGAACATTTACTGGGGCGTGTTGTAGGCAAGGAAGTTTATAGCTTCCTTGATGGATTTTCAGGTTACAACCAAGTAGCCATTGCCCCTGAAGATCAACACAAAATGGCATTTTCCACAGAGTGGGGAATCTTTGCATTTTGTGTGATGCCATTTGGGCTCACAAATGCACCTGCAACTTTCCAAAGGCTCATGTGTCATGTCTTCAAAGAGTTCTTGCGAAAGATCTTAGAAATATATGTGGATGATTTATGTGCTCATTCCCAAGAAAGAAGATACCACATCCCTGAGCTCCGACAGATCTTCAACAAGTGTAGAGAATATCAAGTGTGTCTGAACCCAGAAAAGTGTGTGTTCATGGTATGACAAGGTAAAATTTTGGGTCACATTGTTTCTAAGTATGGAATATCTACAGATGAGGATAAATTAAGAGCCATAGCAAAGTTGCCAAGGCCAAGGAACATTAAAGAGGTACAAGCTTTTATGGGTCATTGTGGATATTATCGTAGGTTTATCCACATGTATGCGATCATAGCTAAACCTCTTTATGCCTTGTTGACAAATTTTGAGTGGAACGACGAATGCGAGAACTCCTTTAATGAGCTAAAAAGACGTTTGTGCACAGCACCAATACTGACCACCCCAGATTGGAGTAAACCATTCCATGTCCATGTGGATGCATCTAATCATGCTATAGGATGTGTGCTAGCACAACCCACAGGTGAAGGAAACCTAGATTTGCCGATAGCATATGCTAGTAGGCACCTAAATGCGGCTGAACGAAACTATACCACAACTGAAAGAGAAGTCCTAGGCATGGCATATGATGTAAAGAAATTTAGACACTATTTATGGCCAACAAATTCAAGTTTTTCACTGATTATCAAGCCTTGTTATATTTGGTCAATAAACCTTGCAATACAGGATGCTTAGTAAGATGGTTCCTCTTACTAATGGAATATGACTTTGAAGTTGTTGTTAGGAAAGGTAGAACCCACCTCAGGGCAGATCACCTTTCTCGCATCACTTCAGGAGAGCCACTGCAAGGAGTGTCTGATGAACTACCTGACGCTTACTTGTTCAATTTAGAAGTTGTTCCTAAATGGGAAAATAAGTTGGTACCTGTCCTAACCTTCGGACCCACAAATAAGAATGTGAAAACATCCCAAGAGGAAATTGTAAAATCGTAAAACTATCAAATATTGGCAGGAAGCATGTACAAACAAGATACTGAGAGTGTATTATCTTGTTGTGTTGAGGACGACGAACATAGTAGTTGGTTGCAACAAGCTCATGAAGGATTGCTAGGAAATCACTATTCTAAACAACGAACATTGCAGAATCTAAAACGTTTAGGAGTATATTGGCCTAGCATGGACAAAGAAATACATGAGTGAAATACATGAGTGCCATGAAAAACCCCCAATGGAGCATGCTACCCTTTATCACGTGTCATTAATTCTTGATTGGAGTGCTCCATTGGTAGCATTTATGCGATTGGGAACATTACCCAAAGAGGCTAGTCTAGCAAGAAGACGAAGCATGGAGCAAGAGGCTCAAGACTATGCCTTAGTAGGAGAAAACCTATACCCAAGAGGCAAAGAATATGGTTACCTAAGATTGTGTGTTCACGAATTAGACTATTTGAAAGTCTTAGAAACTGCACACAGTGTTGTTGTAGGTGGACACTTTGGTCCTGATCGAGTAATCAAGACCATTCTATTCTCAGGACTTTGGTGGCCCACTCTTCATATGGATGCACATACCTATGTGAAGAAATGTGACACGTGCCAATGTGCACAATATCCTATCAGAAAAGATGAGATGCCCTTGAGGCCAATGATGGGAGGATGTGCATTCTCAAAGTGGGGCATAGACTTTATCGTTCATATTAACCCCCCAGCTAGAAACTCCTTACAAAGTGGGTAGAAGTAAAAGCCACAACAAAGAATGATGCTCAAACAATGGCTAAGTTCTTATTTGAGAATGTGTTTACCAGATACGGGTTACCAATAGAGTTAGTGAGTGATAGAGGTATACTCTTCTTGAATGAAGTCATTGAAAATCTTCTCCAAGGATTCTTGGTGATACATAAGAAGTCTACCCCCTATCATCCACAAGCTGATGGACAAGTAAGAGCACAAACAAGATCCTATGTAATGTCTTGACCAAGCTTGTAAAGAATAAACGATCTGATTGGGATAAACAACTTCATCATGTTGTTTGGGCTTACCGAGTTGCCTACAAAACGATACTCAATGTCACTCCATTTCAAATGGTCTTTCGATAGAATGTTGTGCTTCCATTAGATTTCCTAATACCAGCTTTAAAAGTAGCACAAGAGCATGAGTGGAATGGACATGAATTGTCCTCCATGATCTTTTATCTAGAACGCTTAGGTGAGATGAGGCTACGAGCGACAGCAGGTATCTACGCTGCAAAGAAAAGGCAAAAGGCATACTTTGATGCACACATCAAGGATAAGGGACTGAAAGAGGGAGATTTAGTGCTGGTGTATACACTAAAGCAACATGCCCGTAAATTGGAAAAGCGAGGATATGGACCCATGATCATTAATAAAATTTCCACTAGCGGTGTGGTTCAATTGGCCACTTTAGAAGGTGATATATTGCCAAACTATATAAGTGGTTGTCGAGTCAAGTTATATCAAGAACCTCTTACAGAAGATATGCTAATGAGACTCAACACTGTGAAGAAGTGAAAAGAAGAGGAGTTAAGAGTTAGAGAAGAGGCCCAAGAAGAGGCTAGAGAGTGCATAAGGCGAAATAAGTTAAGGCGACTAGGCCTATATGTCAACCCAAAAGCCCCAAAATATCACATGGACATGTGCCAAAAATCGAGCATAACTACTTCTCAAATAATTCACCGACGTCCCTTTGTGACCATAGAGATAGGACAAGGAAAGAGTGTGAGGACTATGAAAGCATTGATCGACTCACGTGTAGCAACTAGTGCAGTTAGACTTTCTTACTGCCAAGACCTACAGTTGAACATCAATCCCATAGAAGCCTATCTCATCGGATTGGGAGGTGTGGAAACCCCATGTTTGGGTGAGGTGGAACTTCCCGTCTACCTTCAAGATGTTCCAATGATAGTCAAAATGCTAGTGTGTCATCATGAGGACATTACAGAGCCACTTGTCTTGGGACAAGATTGGATCTATGACCATGCAGTCAACTTAAACCTAAGGAGCCAACTTCTTCAAGTTTGGGTTCATGAACAATGCATTACATTAGAGTTAGAAAAATGCATGCTCACAGATCATGGTGTCACACCTTCTCTTAGGACTAATCTCCGTGAAGAAGTTGTATGTGTCCAAAGCTCTATATCCGACAAGTTTGGGTGCCTAAGAAATTAGTGGCAACTCAACAAGGTCAGTCACACATATAGGTACCCAAGAAGCTCTAATGTACACAACAACCTATATTCTCACACATGCGTAAAGTCTCAACAAGGAAGTCAAGGAAAGGCAAGAGTCAGAACCCGGAACAAAGAGCCAAAGAAGATCACCTCACCTCTTTGGCAATAGTAAGAAGACAATTATCAAGGATATGGGTTTGGAAGCCAAAAATAACCAGGACCTCTACAAAACCAAAGAGCCAACCACAAGGGATGCAAAAATCAAGAAACCTTCCAAACATGAAGTGGCCAAAGGTGATCACTTCGTAGTCAAACACTCTTCGCAAATGGATCCCCATATGGAAGAATGATCAGTTGTTAGTCAACAATCCATCACTTTCATCATTTCAAGGTCCAATGGATACCTCCAACAAAGGCTACCTCAACGTCTGCAAGAAACTTTGAAAGCCTCGACGAACAACAACCATGTGCTCCTTGCACAACCCTCTCTTTTGCACCATTCTCATCATGCATTTCCAAAGTATGCATTAATATCGGGCCACATTACACCGCCGTGCATAGACACATTTGAGAGTCCCATGCACAAGAGCACATTGACATATGTCAACTATTTTTTCTGATACTAACATCTGTCTTCTTGTTTTGTGACATTCTTCCTCTTTAAAAAAAAGGGGGGGAGAAGAAAGAGAGAGAGAGAGAGAGAGAGAGAGAGAGAGAGAGCGAGCGAGAGCTTGTTCCCAGGTTTGGCTCATGGAACATGAATGATTCATAGCTTAGTTGAAGGTGGAACTGTTGATGACTCGGCATTTATCAGTTTTGATAGAAGTGTGTCTCGGCTAGCAGATGATATTATTATTACCTTTTCTAGATAGATGTCCAAAACTTGGCAAGAACATGGCATCCACAACTATTGTTTTCCCTTACCACGGTAGGAGGGAAGATCTCGAAGGTCTGCAACTTGAGAGATGCTTAACTACTGTATGTCTGAGAGCATCCAAGGTGGTATCTGCAAGGAGTAGTTTTGGTACCCTACAAATCCTTGTATGTATACTGGATGAGAAGACTCATGCTTATGGTGAGCTAAAGAGAAAAATGTGAAACTAAGCTTGGTGTAGTTACCCAATGTTGTTTATCAAGGAATATAAAGAAATTCAATTCTCAATAGTTGACAAATGTTGCTTTGAAGAGAGGAGACAGGATGAGGACCTCAAAGAATTTCATTAGTGAACCATCAACACGGACATTCATCGACAATGAAAGACTAGCTGATGGTCCATCACAATGCTGGGTGTACAACACGAACAGATCAACATCGATCGACCATTCACCATGGTAAGAATCCTTACTTTGGAAACACCATAACCATGATAGTTAGGAAACCTTTTCGTCAGCATACCCTTGAGCACTTCGCTCAAGACCTCCAATTCTTGCACCATATTTCTTCCAATGCATTTTCCAAGTACGCATGCATAGGGCCACCTTACAAGGCCGTGCACAAGGCACAAACTTTCTTCAACCCATGCACTAACACACTTACCCATCACTCATTATGGGTTATGAGTACTTGGCATGAGCTACATATGAACATCATCTTTGGAAGATCTAGAGGACATCAATGGAGGCCCAGAATGACACATTCATGCTGGACACCATGAGACTAAAACTGCACAAGCTCGCAATGACAAATGAGGAACCAGACAACAGAACTTGCTACAGTTGGAAGATAGATGGCTCTTAGGATGAACACTACCTCTCAAAGCACTACATGGAACAACCATTATAACAAGGGTCTATCAGGGACGACAGATGAGAGGGGGGGGGAGTGTTGAAGCTGGAGATCAAGGACAAAGCACAGGAGCACATCAAAGAGGTGGACACACGAGAAGAAGGAGCACGTAGGGAGCTCCAAGAAGTACATGTCGAATTTTCAGAAGGAATCCCTATAAAAATAGTGATTTTCATCACTAAAAGCCATTGTAAATACCATTTCATATTTTTGTAACTCCATTTTGTTCAAGCCGAGGAGTCCTCGAGCTTGAGGAGTATTAGAAGTATCATCCTACCAATTTTCATAATTTTTAGAGTTCGCTTGACCCCTCAAATAAGCCCTGGAGCCTAATTTTTAACTGGGTCGGACACTAGGTATGGACATGGCCAAAACTACTCAAAAAACTATAAAAAGAGCTAGAAAGCTCATTTTAGGGGTTAGCTTGTTGGAGAATAGAGCTTTTGTAAGAGATTTCCTTTGGAATAGAAAGCTTTCCATTGTTCCTCTCTTTGATCTTGCCTTGTGCATGTGTGTGTGTATGTGTGTGCATGCGTGTGTGCTTTCACTCATGCACTTGTGCCTTCTCTCGTTCATGGTCTTCATACCGGTCCTCATGTCTCCACAAATTGACAAGTAAAGGAGGTGGTGCTTACGCTTGAGCTACAATCATTCTGACTACTACTTATGGCAGTTCTTTTACATTGTTGGATGCTTTATTTGTGCTAGGGATCAAGAAAAATTTGTTATTAGTTTCAGCATTAGCCAAGATTGGCTTGGTTGTGAAATTTGTTGATGACAAATGTACAGTTCATGATCTATCAAATGGAGACATCATTATTGCTTTTGCAATTTTATGTTGTGGGATGTATAAGCTCATAAATTATGAAAAATCTGTGAATGATTCAGCATGTTTAGTTCAAGATTCTCATGCTATGCCAGATGCAAAATTTTGGCATGCACGCTTTGATCATCTGAATTTTGCTAGTTTACTATGCCTACAGAAATCTGAAATGGTGTCCTCTTTGCCCAAACTTGAGGCACATTGTAAACATGTTTGTGAAGGATGTATTTTGGGTAAAATGTAGTGTTTCTACTTCCCAAAAGATGGTTCACTATGAGCTCTCAGAAATTGTAGCTTGTTCATAGTGATGTTTGTGGTCCTATGCAAACACCTTCTTTTAAAAACTACCTTTACTTTGTGATGTTCATTGATGATTTTTCGAGGCATGCATGGGTATATCCATTGAAAGCAAAGTCCAAAGTGTTTATGTGCTTCAAACAGTTTCTGGTTTTGGCTAAAAATTTGTGAGCATGTAAAATAGACACCCTTCGTTCATATCAACGAGGGGAATATGTCTTTTGATTTTAATGCATTTCTGGTTGAATGTGGGATAGAATATTATTTTATACTTTTGTATATGTCTCATAGAATGGAGTTGTAGAAAGGAAGAATAGGTCACTCATGGAGGTGGGAAGGTGTATGCTCAAGAGTCAAGATTTACTACATAGTTTCTGAAAGCATTGCAGTCTATCACTCCATATGAGGCTTGGCATGGTTGCAAGCCATCTTTTGCTCACCTACATGTCTTTGGTTGTCTAGCATATGCATTGATGCCTGAACAACAACACAAGAAATTGGATGAGAAAGTAGTGAAATGTATTTTTGTTGGGTACAATTTACAAAGCAAAGTCTATCATCTGTATCATCCACAGAGTAAACACATTTTGGTTAGTTGTGGTGTTGTTTTTGTGGAAGATGCAATTCAGCCATTACTTTCATGTAATAAAGAGACTTTAGTTAGCTACAAAGATGTGTATGAAACATTGCTGCATCTTCTCACATGTGGATAGTCTATTGCTCATCCAAATGAGGCGATTTCTCAACCTTTATAGGTTTCACATGATATAAATCATACCATTTTTTATGCAGATTTACATGATGCACTTGTTGATGAGAGGACTAATATTGAGGAGGCAAAGACTATGCCTAAGTGGATGGTACAGACTTTGTAAGATAGCAAATTAGATGCATCTCTATCATATTGTACTTGTTCAGGCTCTCATAGTGCTTATTTTGCATCAGATTGCTATGCTATGTCTGCCTCTAGTCTTTATGATGAGAATGAGCATGTTTCATTTGATGAACACAAAATTTAGAAAATTGGATGGCTACTATGCAATCAAAATATTATGCTATTATGAGTTTGAAAATTAATCTATATCGCACATATTGTACATGCTATGAATGGATATGAAGCTTGCAAAGTAGGAGCACAATGTGTGCTTCACTTATGGCTTTTTTTTATCAAAATCTCCTCAAGATGTTGCTCTAAGCTCTACTCTGATCTGCGACTATACATGTGTGTACATATAGAGATATTTGAATTAAAATCTTAGAGGGATTGTACCTAAAAATTCCCCTATAGTTTAAGACTCACTTAGTTAATCAATCACTCCTAACTCAACTCGTAATTTGTGCCTAACAGGGCCACAAGTTGCTCATAGACTTTTATTTTTCAAGATATTACTTTTTCAAGAAGTACAAGGGGATGTTCCTATGACTTCTCTCATTGAGAGTGTACATAAATAATGCTTTCATTAATGAATGATCAAGCACTAGGCTTGGGTGAAATACACCAACAGCTCCACCTCAAGCCTAGTATGCTTGATTCTTTAGTCCTCCTAGATTTCTAGCAATCCAATCATGCCTTTGAACTTGCTTAGCTTGATACCATCCAATGACTTAGTCAACATATCTACACATTGAAGATTAGTAGAAACATAGGATAATTGAATGTTCTTGCTCATCAGCTTCTCCCTTACATAATGATAATAAAATTCAATGTGCTTGGTTCTAGCATGGTAAACTGGATTAGCTACTAAGTGAAGTGAACTAGTATTATCACCAAAGATGTGAGGAGTTAAGGTATGTAATCCCAAATCAAAGTATAAGAATTTTAACCACATAACTTCTTGTGTTACAATAGCCAAACCTCTGTATTCAGCTTCAGTAGATGATAGAGCAATAGTTGTTTGCTTCTTTGAAGACCATGAAATTATCTTTGATCCTGCAAATGACAAATAGCCTAATGTACTCTTCCTGTCATCCTTTGATCCAACCCAATCTGAATCTGAGTAAAGTTCGAGATCAAATTCTAAAATGAAGGGGTAGGAAATCCCTTCATTGATAGTGCCCTTCAAATATTTGAGCACTCTCTTGGCTGCTTCCATGTGTGGCTTTCTTGGCTTGTGCATAAATTGACTGAGTATGCTAACATTATAGCATATGTTGACCCTTGTGAGAGTTGCATAGTTCAAGCTTCCTACCAAGCTTTGATAGTTTGTTATATCCTCAATAGGTTCTCCCTCATAAGCACTTAGATTATGATTCAACTCCATGGGTGTGTCTGCACACTTAGTATTCTCCATTTTAAACTTAGATAGCATGTCATGCACATACTTCCTTTGAGTGATGTAGATACCAGAATCTGTATAGACAAGTTCAAGTCCAAGAAAATAAGTGAGAGGTCCAAAATCACTAATCTTGAATTCATCCTTCATTCTAGCCTTTACCTATTTAATTCCATCAACATCATTCCTTGTAATTATAATGTCATCTACATATATAGAGAGATATATGACCTCTGATCCATTGCTCTTGATGAATAAGGATGTGTCTACTTTGCTAGCTTTGAATCCTTGGTCCTGCAAGTAGGTAACTAATCTGTGATTCCAAGCTTTGAAGTATTTCAATGGTGGTGCACCATAGTGCACTCTCCTTCTTGAGATCTCCACAATGATATCCTCGGAGTAGAAAACTAAGCTCCTAGGGCTGCACAGGGTACTCTGCACAGAGGCTACAGAATATGTAGAAAAACATAGTACACAGGGAGGATGAACACAGACTTCTTAGGTGTTGCAAATGCGATCGAACTTACAGTTCATAACTGATCAGGCCACTATATGCTTTATTAAGGAACATATACAAAGAAGTGTCTGGTGTCCATTTGGCCTTTCACATGGACACTAACGGTAACAATCTCCCACTAAAGGCCAATATAGCCAAAGTAACTATGGGAGAAAAATAAAGAATGATAAAGAATACCTGAGTGTAAGTATACAAACTATACCTCCCACCTGATGGGCATGTTACACAGTATACAAGTGACTGTGTAATATCATGAATCAAGTAACCCCCATCAAGTGACAATAGTGCCGAAAGCTATCTTGTGGTAGAGCTTTAGTCAAAGAATATGCAGCATTATCTTGAGTGTGAACCTTCTCAAGAATAATGCATTCAGTGGCTAAGCAATCTCTAATGAAGTGATACCTCACCTCAATGTGCTTGGTCTTTGCATGATAGACTCGATTCTTAGCCAAAGCAATGGCACTCTAATTGTCACTGAGCAAACGAGGTGCATGATAAGGTGAACCCATATCACAAGCAAGACAAGAAAGACACAATGCCTCACTACATGCCTCACTTGTTGCAACATACTCTGCTTCTATGGTGGAAATAGTTGTACATTCTTGAAGACGAGATCTCCAAGAGATAACACCTTTAGTAAAATAAAAAATGTACCCTGATGTACACTTACGATTGTCTACACAGCCAGCATAGTTAGAATCTGTGTAACCCTCTACCTAAGCAGACACTTTTCCTTAGTGCCACTCAGTTATCTCAAAATCATCTTGATTGCTTCCCAATGTTTCTTGCCAGGATTAGACATATATCTGCTCACAAATCCCACTGCAAATGCAATGTTTGGTCTCATAGCTACCATAGCATACGTGAGACTACCAACAATAGACTAATAGGGAATTTTGGTCATGAATTCATTTTCTTCATCTGATTTGGGGCAATAATCCTTGCTCAATTTCACATATGTGGGTAAAGGTGTACTTAATGCATTTCCACCCTACATATTGAGCATGTGAAGTACTTTGGATATGTACTAACTTTGAGACAAGTATATGCATCTTTTACTCCTATCATGAGTAATGTGCATGCCAAGAATATGTTTGGCATCCCCCAAATCCTTCATATCAAATGTCTAACTCAACTTCTTTTTACGAATTGACAAGTCATAAGAAGACTTCCCAGCAATCAACATATCATTGACATAAAGTATCAAGCATATCAAGCTACCATCTGAGCATCTCTTTGTGTTGAGACAATGATCCTCATTGCTTCGAGAATAGCCTTGAGACTTCATAAAAGCATCAAACTTTTGGTACCATTGTCTAGGGGACTATTTAAGTCCATACAAGCTCTTCTTGAGCTTACAAACTAGAATTTCCTTGCCAAGAACTACATAACCCTTGGTTGTTCAATATAAATCTCATCTGTAAGATCTCCATGCAAAGAAGTATTTTTCACATCCATTTGGACTAGCTCTATGTCCTCCATTGCAACGAATCCAAGCAACATGCATAGGGTAGTCATCTTGACCATTGGAGAGAAGATCTCCTTGAAATCAACACCATGTTGTTGATTAAAACCTTTTGTAACAAGTCATGCTTTATACTTTGGAGAAGCACTATTTGATGTGAATTTCAGCTTATATACCCATTTACATGGTAAAGCTTTCCTGCCCCTTTGCAAAGGTGCTAAATCCCAAGTACAATTCTTGTGAATAGAATCCAACTCACTCTTCACGGCATGCTCCCATTTGACATGATTCTCTATCCGCATAGCCTCTTTGTAGCAAGAAGGCTCACCAGCATCTGTTAACATAACAAAATCTAAAACTCGAACATATCTATCAGGTGGATGTGATACACATGCAGAGCATCTCAATGGTTGTTGAACATGAACATGTGTAGACTAATCTGATCAAACATTCTCTTGAACGTCCCTATGTGCAGCATTTTTATGCATGCTAATTGGAGGACCAGTATCACCAAACACCACTCTTCTCACTTCAACCTCCTTAATGGGTTGTTTATGCATCTTATACTCATTGAAAATGACATCACTACCTCTTGATCGTTGATCGTGTTTCACAATCCCATAAGCGATATCCAAATTATCATTCTCAACCATATCCAAGAAAAATGCATTTCTTTGACTTATGGTCCAACTTTTGTCTAAGATTCTTGGGTATATGAACATATGCTTCACATCCAAAAACTCGAAGATTATCATCATATGGTGGCTTCCCTATCCATAACTCTTGTGCCACTTTCAGACCTTTGGCAGTACTAGGTGAAAGGTTAATCACATGAACTGCAATCAACACTACTCTTGCCCAAAAGCCTTGTGAGATGTTTTCATGATGCAACATAGAAACTACTCTATCTTGAATAATTCTATTCATCCTTTCACCTACACTATTCTCTACTCGGTTATAAGGAGTTGCAAACTCTCTACGAATCCCTCTAGACTAATAGAAAAGGTTGAATTCATGTGAGCTATACTCACCCCCATTATCTGAACGTAAAGCCTTAATCTTAGTTTCTTTTTCAGTCTCAACTAAAGCAAGCCATTTTTTGAAAGTAGGAAATACATCATCCTTTGATTTGATAGGATATACAAACTTTTCTAGTAGCATCATCTATGAAAGTGACAAGCATTCTTTAATGCATAACAGTCGTTCTTCATGTGTCCTTTCTTATGACAATAATGGCATTCGATATCCCTCTTCCTTGATTTACTTCTACTCTTATTCTGTTGACCATTATTTTCCTTGTTCTTGCTCCTGCCACATTGTTGATTATTTCCTTGGTAAGAATCATGAACATTATATGCATCTCCACTCTGAGTGCCAACCTTAGATTTTTCTATGAATTTCCTCACTCAAGAGTGCTCCACATATGTCATCATAGACGAGTTTACCACCAGGTGCACTTTTGCTAATAGGTGTGCAAAACGTATCCCATGATGATGGCAAGGTGCATAATAGCAATATTGCTTTCATTTCATTATCCATATCCATTTTCTAAGCCTATAATTGGGAGAATTTAGCATCAAAATCATTTAGATGAGTAGTAACACTATGTGTGTCTTTCTTGCAAAGGTCGCATAATTTTCTCATCATACACACTTTATTTGATGTCGTCTCTTTTTCATACGTATTGCATAACTTCTAACATTATCTTCCAAGTGCAAGCAAATGGTAGACCTGGCCATTTCATCTACCTCATCCCAATCATCTTCATCCATGTTAGCAGGCTTCTTTGAAATCCCATTTACTAGCTTCCATTGCCTCCGTTGAATCAGCACATCTTCCTGATCCACCAAATGTGCCTAAGACCTCTCATGCCATGATGGTAGAGAACTAAATAAAATGATAATGGAGCTAGAAGATTCCAAACACCAACGAATAAGTGTATCAAGGAGTAAATCGATCACTATATAGTTGACAAAACCAAAAATCTGGAAAAAAATTGCCAAAGTATCCTCTACAAAATGAGCATATGACTAGTGTCAAAATATCATAAAACTACAAGTACTGGCATGTTTACCAGCATAGTGAATCACTATGGTGAGGCTGGGTAAGTCTTCCACCTACATCACCAAAGAGACCCCGACATCTGGGTGTCTCCCAGTTAAGAAAACCTCACCACAACCCTCGTTATCAAATGTAAAAGGCTTTATGCAAAAAATATAACCGCTATATAAATGACCACATGGGCGTACATATGTGGTATCCACAGAAGCACACATGGTGTGTATGTGCTCAATATATGCAATAAAATGACACAAAGGCTGACTGCACAGCCCAAAAACTAGCCAACAACACCTGCAAGTGTCTGTCAACTCTCATGTTTTAGGCTCAAAAACCTGCACAAATTTGCAGTGGCTGCTCCCACCAAAACTAAAAATCCTTTCAAGAAACCTATAGTTTTACGAGCGTGGCTGAAAACACAGACCCAAAGCTTGATATTTATTATTGGACAAGTAGAAAGAACACTCTTCTTGATGTTCTTGGACCTGTGTGAAGAGAATTATGTGTAAAAGTACTCCAAAATGGCTCCAAAAGACAAAATGCTTCAAAAACAGGCTTTGAAAGCAATGAATGAAGCTTTGAGGGACCAAAACATCTTCAAGGTAATGTTAACCTTAGTCTTTCCCATTCTTCAGACACCACAAGAGTGTAGCTTAGTGGCAAGAGATTGCCATGGTTAAGCGACCTCCAGGGGAACAGTGCTGGGATGGGTGACCTCCCGAGAAGTACCGAGAACCTCTATCTTCCTTGATTGTTGAGGTCCTCCCTTGTGTGTCCCCAATGGGGCCAATGTTGAATTCGATGACTCGGATGACAAGGTATGCCAAGGACTATGCCTTGGTTGCGGCCTTAGTCATTAGCCTTGGAGAAAGCCTTGGGTGGGTGGGTGGGTGCTCGTTTCGCTCGCACAAAAGGAACAAATCTTTTGCATCGAAATGCTCTAATAACAATGAAGTATTTCAATGGTGATGCACCACAATGTGCTCTCCTTCTCGAGATCTCCACGACGATATCCTTGAAGTATAAAACTGAGCTCCTAAGGCCGCACACGGTGCTCTGCACAGAGGCTACAAAATACACAGAAAAACAAACTACACAGGGAGCATGAACACAGACTTCTTAGGTGTTGCAAATGCAGTTGAACTTACAGTCTCTGATTGACCAGGCTTCTATATGTTTATTAAGGAACATATACAAAGAAGTGTCTGGTGGCCATTTAGCCTTTCACATGGACACTAACAATAACAAGCTCTTGGAGCTTGCTTCAAACCATACAGAGCCTTCTTCAATTTACACACATAATTTGGATGATGTGAATCTTCATAACCAGGTGATTGTGCCATATAAACTTCTTCTGAAATCCAACCATTGAGAAATGCATTTTTTACATCTAGTTGATTTTTGCTTCCAGTATCTAGATGCAGCAATGCTAACCAGTACCCTAATGGTAGGGGTTTTAGCAACAGATGAGAAGGTCTCTTCATAGTCTATGCCATGAGTTTGGGCAAACCCCATAGCTACTAACCTTTCCTTGTATCTATTAATACTACCATTTGAATTCCTTTTTACTTTACAAATCCACCTTGATCCAATTACCTTCATTGATGGTTTGCTAGGAACAAGCTCCCATGTGCCATTTTCCATGAGGGCTTCCATTTCTTCATTCATTGCTTCTCTCCATTCCTTCTTGCTTTGAGCTTCTTCATATGATGTTGGTTCATCATTGTTGGAGTCCTTAGCCATATAGATTGAATGCTTTGTGACCAAAGAGGTATCAAATCCATATCTCTCTAGTTTCTTCTTCTCTCTCATTGATCTTATAAGTGGTTGATGAGAGCTTTCTGATCCTTGAGCTAGGTCTTGCACCTTAGATTTCCCTTTGTTCTTCCATAGCTTCTATTTCTCTAAATCTGTTAGGTCATCTTTAGAGTCATTATCTTCATGATGCTTTGGTTCCTTTGTTGGAAGAGATGGAAAGTCTTCTTCCAAGTCATAAGGTAAATTCACTTCCCCGTCATCATCAAACCAAGATTTATTTTCATCAAAGACTACATCCCTACAACTAAGAAGCCTTTGTTAGTGGGATTATACAATATATATCCTATTTGGTTTTGATCATATCCAATAAAGATACACTTCTCTGCTTTGAGATCCAATTTCCCTCTTGTTTGAGAAGGTATGTGAGCATAGGCTAGACATCCAAAGATTTTGCAATCCTCTAGACTTGGCCTTCTTCCACCTCATATGGACTCATACCATCTAAAGACTTTAATGAAAGTCTATTTACAAGGTATGTGGCTGTTGATACAAGCTCTACCCAAAGATAATTGGGTAAACCTTTTTCATTTAACATAGATATGTCTGCCTCAACTATTGTTTTGTTCCTTCATTCAACTACTCCATCGAGTTTAGGTGTGTATCTGGTTGTTACCTCTCTTTTGATGCCTCTTTCTTGGAGGAAAGCATCAAATTTAGTTGAGAAGTATTCTCCACCACCATCTGATATGAGCTTCTTGAGACATCTACCTATTTGATTCTCTACAAGAGAAAGATACCTTTTGAAACATTTGAAGACTTCATCGTTATATTTCATACAAAATTGTCCACCTGCTACAACCATCAATAAAAGATGCATAATATTTTAAACCTAAAATAGAAGGTTCTTTGCTTGGACCCCACACATCTGTGTGTACAAGGTCCAATATCTCTTGCTGGATATAGCCTTTCCTATTGAAAGGTTTTCTGTAAGCTTTGCCAAATTGACAAGTTCCACACTTGTATATGATGTTTTGTTTTGTGATGGTGGGCAATCCAAGTACACTTTGATCCCTTCAAATTTGTTTTAAAGTTATCTCACCAATATGGGCAAGCCTTTTATGCCATACCTCCAATTCAAAGAGTGTTTGAGATCCATAGCTAAATAGTGCTATGTTCTTGGTGTCTTGCACTTCAAAGGTGAAGATTCTTCTTGTCTTTTCTGTCGGAGGAGATGGTGGATAGTCTTCAGAGATGAAGTGGTGTTGCTTAAACCTGCTTCACACCAGCCAAGAACAATTGTTGGAGAGTGTAGTGGGCCTCTTTAGCTTGCTAGTGATCATGAATAATCACCTATGTTGTTTGTAACATGATCCACTAATCAATGGATTAAAATAGATAGGTAGGAAATCGATTCAAGGTCATAGACTTGCTATTTTTGTCTCTACACTTGTTCAGTATAATGAACAGTGCTCTAAGCATAGTAGTAATTAGCCTAATTCCTTTTGGTGAGGTCTAATTAACTTAGATAGCTACCAATCATGAGTGATTTCAATAAAAAGATGAACTAGATGTTGAGTATGATGTTTAACAAAACATAGGAGTGTCTCGACATTTTCGGGATGCATCAGTCAACAGACCAGAGAGCAATGAAGTAAATATGTCTCATGATTCAAAGAAGCAATGATAATGATATTTTGTAGTTATAAAGTAGATTGTATATTGAATCTATGATGCTTTAAATCATGACAAATGATCAATCATACACTGAGAACAAGCTCTGAGAAGATCATTGTACTGATGTAGTTATGGCAGAGAAGTGAAGTGAAGATGTAATGAAAACGTATGTATTAGATCATATACAAATACAATGTCATTGGCAATAATCTATTGCACAATGTGAGAAGAGTGATTGAGCTATGGAGTGAGCTCTCAAATCACAATGTATTCCTCTCAATTGATCTCCTCAAGTCGAGACATCACGCAGGTCATTTGATCCTCTTTTTATAGTTGAGTTTGGAGCCAATCTTTTCAAATTCAAAAATCCACCTACAAGTAAATCCTAAACTATAGGATATATTCTCTCATCAATCAACTACCAAATGAATTGAGATTTGATGCTTCCTAACTCCTTGTGGAAGTAAGGTTCTTTTACAAAGGTAAATGTAGTTGATTTTACAAGAGATTGATCATATAAGGCTCCATGAGAAATATGATAATCATCCAAGTATGTGGGATTGGATTCTCTTGCAACAATATTTTCTTCCTTGGAAATTCTTCTAAACCCTTGCTTGGGATCTTCCACATATGCTCCATGTCTTGTAAACCTAATGAGCAATCCTTTCTCCACAATTTGTCCAACACCTATCAAGTTTTTTGTTATTGTAGGTACATACAAAACCTTGCTTAGAAGATTCATGTTGCTATCTGATGTCTTGACATTACCTATTTTCTCCACTGAGTGTCTTGTATCATCATCTGTCTGCACTTCGTGTTTATTCTTCGGATCTTCTAAATCAGAGAGCAATGCTACATTTCCTGATACATGATTTGAGCACCTTGATTCAATATAGAAAACATGATCATCATCCTTAAACTGATTCAATGATAGATTCATGACGAGTAAAGAGTCTTCTTGACTTTGATCTTCAGTGTAGTTGTTGTAATCATTTCTTTCTCTATATCCGTTTTAATGGTTGTTATTGTTGTAGTAGTTGTTGTTGTATCCTCTAGAGCATCTACCTCTATTTCATCCATAGCCACCTCTATTGAATCCTCTTCCTCTGGAATTCCTTGGGTCCCTATAACATTCTTTAGTGGTATGATTGGAGTAACCATAGATGTTACAAGATTAAGATGCTTGGGGTCTCCCCTTGCCTTGCTTTCCTCCTCTGTCTCTTCCTCTAGCTTTTCCTGTACCTGTGAAGTTGGCTTGGAAAGAGCTACCTTCATCTTTATTCTTCTTAGACTTTGACTTATCCTTAGCTTTAGCTTTATCAGAATATAAGGCAAAAGATTGATTACATTTTGAGGATTCTCCATTTTTTCTTATCCTTGCTTCATGTGTGAAGAGTTGGCCCATAAGAGTGCTGAGGTCAGGCACTTGCATGTCCATGTATAGGTCCATGGCAGTTGTGAATGATTCCCAGTTGTCATCAGCCTTGATGCCATTGATGATTTGCCTTATGATTTGATGTTCTTCAATTACTTCTCCAATGCTTCCCAACTAATCAGATGTCTCCTTCATTTTGGTGACATGATCAGTCACACTTTGCTTGGGACTTTTCTTCAAGGTAGTGAACTCCATCCATAGCTGGTTCTTCCTTGCTCTAGTATTTGAAGAGAAGGAAGAAGCAAGAGCTTTCCAAGTTTCTCTTGAGGTCTTACATCCTTTCACATGAGGTAAGAGAAAATCAAAGATTGAACTTAAGATCTATGACCTGGCTAGTGCATCCTCTGAGCACCAAGTTGTAAGCCTTTCTTGTTCTTCATGTGATAGTTGTCCTTTGCTTCTCATTGTTGGCAATGACTTCATCTTCAGATATGTATCCATATAAATTTGTTCCTTGAAGGTAGGCCTCCATCCTTAGAGCCCAAGCTGAGTAGCTATTTCTGTCCAATTTGTCAATAGTGGAAGAAAATCAATCTCCCATATTGATTTAACTTTGCTCTGGTACCACTATGAGAGGAGATGGTTGTACACTCCAAAGATGTGTGTGGTGTTGCAAACACCTGCTCTACACCTACCAAGTTAGCTTTTCACGGATGATAAGTGGAAACCTTGTGCTTGTTACAGATGCATATAAACCGTTCTAGTGCTTTGGAGAATCAATCTCAAATTGGTTCATCAAGATAGACTACTTGACACAAAATATATTATGCAAAACTTGTTATTTTTGGATGAGTTGCACTCTGGAAATTTACTCAAAGCTCACAAGCTGTTGAAAATTGACCAGAGATCTTTTGCAATATTTTAATTAATTAAATAATGAATCTAAAGCAAAAAACTTTATGAATTTTAATGACCCATACTGAGATAAATAAATCTAGCAAGATAGGGGTGTCATCCCGACATTTTAGGAACTCCCTGCCTGAATACCTAGTTGACTTCAAATGAATGTAGCTCACAGAATAATGCACCAATGATGATGAAAATTGATATGATGAAAAAAGACTTATCGAGTTACCTATACCAATTTCAATATCAGTAAAATATTAAGAATACATAGAGAAATTAATCACCGAAGTTGACTCAAAAACATGAATGTGAACTTGTAGCAACAGATGAGAAGAACTGTGAGATGTAGTTTGAAAATCAATCTATATTGCACATATTGTACATGCTATGAATGGATATGAAGCTTGCAAAGTAGAAGCACAATGTATGCTTCACCTATGGCTTTTTTCTTGATCAAAATCTCCTCACGATGTTGCTCTAAGCTCTACTCTGATCTACGACTATACATGTGTGTACATATAGAGATATTTGAATTAAAATCTTAGAGGGATTGTACCTAAAAATTCCCCTATAGTTTAGGAATCACTTAGTTAATCAATAACTCCTAACTCAACTCGTAATTTGTGCCTAACAGGGCCACAAGTTTCTCATAGACTTTTACTTTTCAAGATACTTTTTCAAGAAATACAAGGGGATGTTCCTATGACTTCTCTCATTGAGAGTGTACATAAATAATGCTTTCAGTAATGAATGATCAAGCATTAGGCTTGGGTGAAATACACCAACAAAAAATGGTATGCATGGGTATATCCATTGAAAGAGTAAGCCTAATGGAACAATTGACAAGTATAAGGCTAGGCTTATTGCAATGGGTTATGCTCAAGAAAGAGGCATTGATTTTGATGAGACCTTTGCGCCTACATGTTGAATGACTATTGTTCATAGCATCTATGTACTTGCAGCTCATCATGGTTGGAATGTACATCAATTGGACATTAAAACTACATTTCTAAATGGTGACTTGCATGAAGAAGTGTATGTTTTTTAGCCCCTTGGTTTTGTGTAGAAAGGGCATGAAAACAAAGTGTGCAGGTTGAAAAAGGCATTATATGGTTTTAAGCAAGCACCACGTGCTTTGTATGAAAAGATACATGTCTACTTGATTGCACATGGTTTTGAGAACATTCCAATTGAGAGCACCTTATATGTTAAGCATGCAAATAATGTGCATCTGATCATTTTTGTCTATGCTAATGGCATGCTGCTCACTAGTCCTAATGAGAAGCATATTGCTGATTTCAAGGCTGATTTACATGTCTCATTTCATATGTAATATTTGAGGCATTTGCATCATTATTTGGCCATTCAATTCATGCAACTTGATGGCCGAATAGCTTTGAGTCAAACAAAATATATTGACATATTATTGTAGCATTTTTTCCTTCAAGATTGCAAATCTATTGCCACTTCTATGGAAATATGTTTACGGTTGAGACTTCATGATGCTGGAGATGCATTTGATGTTGTTCTCTATCAGTAAGCTATTGGATGCTTGATTTACTTATGCATTACTCAACCAAATGTTTAGTTTGTTGTTTCACAAATGAGCAGGTTTATGCATTGCCCAGGTGTCAAGTATTGGCAGACGGTTAAACGCATCTTTTGCTACTTGAGTGGTACCCAACTACTTGGATTGTTCTATCCCAAGGGGGGATCACTACGGCCAGATTTACATGCATTTTCAGACTCTGACTCTCATATGTCCACCAGTGGTTTTTGCTATGACACTCATATGTCCACCAGTGGTTTTTGCTTCATGCTTGGTAGCTCATGCATATCTTGGTTGAGCAAGAAGCAGTCTACTATGGCCACTTCTAGTTGTGAGGCTCAATATAGGCAGCTTTCATAGTGATTGTTGAGTGTGTGGCTCAGACGCCTTATGACTGATTTGGGTGTTGGTTTGTCTTCTACCACCACCATCTTTACTAACAATCGGAGCACATTGGGAGTTTTGAGGATTGTGTGTTCCATGTTTGCACTAAGCACATTGACGTGCACTATCATTATGTCAGGGAGAGGTTCTCTACTGGAGAGATCATTTTGGCATATGTGCCCACAGAGGAGAACATTGCAAACCTTTTCACAAAGGCTCTGCCCAGGATGAAGTTTGAAGCTTTCCGCAAAGCTTTGGGATTACTTCCTTTTGTGGATTGATACCACATAGCTTGGCACTTCCTTATACAGTTCACAGCATCACTCCCAGGGGGGATTTGTTGATATATTTTGATAGTGATGTGTGTGAACACATTAGGACTGCTGGGGCACTTTTTTCCCTCTTTAGGAGGTTTTTTTCCTTGGGCTTGTATATACGCCTATAACCCTAATGGGTTACTTATCTTTGTACATTCTCTTGGTAATACATTCAGCATTGTGTGTTGTGCTCCAAGCTTCTTCTTCTTCTTCTTCCGTGTGTTGTTTACATGCTTTCGTAGATCTCAAACTCCAACAAACACTGAATATGTAGTAGACTTGTCTCATTTGTGATGTTCCCAAGAATTAAAGTGCTTCATATATGAGTGCAAGTATATATTTAGCCATTTAAAAGTTCTTGTAAGGTTAAATGTCTACCTGGGTATACAAGTAACTATGCAAATGCCCAAAGAAGGACCTTAGGAGTGGAAGAGAAGGATTGAATCAACCTTTAAACTTCAAATATAAAGTATTCCATCAGATAAAGCTCACTATGCAAGGGATGAAAGGAAAGACATAGCCATGATGAAGGTAAGTTCTAGTTCCAAATTGTCCATCTATTTTTGCTTTCTTTGACATGCTAAAGTAATGCATGTAGAGAGGCATTTCAAATGAAGTAGGTGGTCCATACACGCATAGAGAGGTGCATACATTTATTCATCTAAATGCATTTAAGGCATAGATTAAAAGAAAAAGGTTCTCCATTAGCATGAAATGGATTCACCTCATAAAGATGATTATAGATTAAGCAACTAGTTCATCATAACATGGCATGAACATGAATGCAAAATATGAGCATGTTTTTTAATAAAATGGAGTCCCAAGTGTGAATTTCGTGCATGCTTTAACAAGGGGTTCAATTATTGAACCTTATGCATGATAAGCATCTTCAAATAAAGATGTAAAAGTCCTTGGAATACATTAAAAATGCACATCAATTAATGGTATCACATATGCATGGGTTCATAGGACAAGAGAGAGATGAATTTCAATAAATTTAAGGTTTAAGATAGGACATGACTTCAGTATATGAAGTCAAAATCATAAAATTTTAATGGTATGTTCAGGTTATGTGACTCAATAACCATTATACTTTTATGCTTTTTATATATTGACTTCGTCCAAAAGCCAACAAAAAGTCCAAGGATTTAGTCTACAAGCCATGCGACATTTCTTTTCTTATTAACCATAAGTTATTGATAATAAGAGAAACTAAAAGCCTATCTAAATCCCTTCACACAGTGATGGGTTAAACTTTCATAATCATGAAACAAGTCATGAATTTCAAAGGTCTTAAGAACTTCAACAACTGATCACACTATTGGGGGAAGAGAATGTCATAAAATGAGAAGTTAAGGCAAGAAAAAGTCATTTCATCAATTTTAAAAAACTTATTTCTTCCCCAATAAGTTTCTCCATTTCTTTTTTAAGAGATATGATCTACTTTCAACTTCCAAAGAAGTTGCTTCACATTGTAACTCATAAATACATAGCTAGAGAAGAGGAAGAGTATAGGATTGAAAGATAATCTAAATACCACTACTTCAAAATATGTACTATGAGCAAGCAATAATTTTCCAAAACGGTTTGGCTAAGTTAATGATGGACACATCACTATTTCTTTGGAAACAGATGCCTAGTTATGTCAATAGATAATATCTAGTATGAGAATACTAGCTCCATTATCAAATGACATAGAAAAAATACTTTTATTTGCATAGAACAAAGAAATATTATAATTAAGACTCAATCTTCAGAAATTTTTCTCAAGTATAAATCAAGGCTCGGTGAGGATATAAGTTACAAAGATTTTGATTGTACTTGATTAGAAGAAGAATAATGCTTTCTCAAGCAATCCTTGAGTAAGAGCTAAAGTTGCCTGCATGAAAGTGAGAGTGTAAACCAGATGGTATGGGACATCTAGATTTACACTATAACTCAAGTGAGTTCTAGGGTATGGGACATCGGATTTAAGGATAATGGAAGATTAAGTTCAAGGATATATAACGGCTTGTTCAAACAATCTGGACAAAAATAGAATTGGGCGTAAATAAAGCTACGATGAGGTTTATATTTAGGAAATTGAATAGGAATCAATTTCTTAAAAAGGTTATAGTTTTTGGGGACAAAAACTACTTAAAGGCAGAAAAAATTTATGATTGATATGATATTGTAAGCAAAAAATGCATTCCTTGACTCGTCCATTGATATGATATCAAGTACCTAATTATGTTTCAGATTTAAACTCAATAAAAGTAAGTACCAAATATGGAAGAGTTCCAATTTGGAAGTAATCAAAGTATAAGTTAGTATAAGTATATGGAATTCATGGAAGAGTTCCAATTTGGAAGTAATCAAAGTATAAGTTAGTCCAAGACTTGAAGCATGTCCGTAATAAGGTACACTTGAGAATAATGGATCAAGAAAGGTAAGCATGAAAACTTGCTTAGGTCAAAAGGATGACATATATTTGTTGATCCCTAGAAGTAGAACACTTAATTTCTTTTATGAACATAAATAGGATGTTAAAGACTTAATCCAGATGAAAACTTATGAAGTACGAGTTAAAGATCTCCAATAAATCCCATGGGTGAATATCAAAGAAGAAGAAGGGATCTAAAGGAGAAAAGACTTGTTCTTATCTCAACTTAACTTGGCTAGAGGAATTTAGAAAAATCAAATGACCTAGATTGGTGAAACCTTTAATGCTTGTAATTTACGCTAAGGTCTCCAAGTTTGGAAAAGGAAGAACAAAAAATATTACCCAAAATATATCCCTCAAAAACATTTTCGTAAGGAGCCTTAAACACCAATTCAATTTTTTTTAGTTGCAACAAATCGAAAACATTTGGATGTTTTTTCTATCTAAAATAGATGTTGAATCTTAAATTTTGTATGTTAAACTCATAAAAGCCATGAACTCAATATTTTTTATACCATCAAAAGCATCTTTAATATGATGTATTTCCATGAGAAATAGTAAGAATAGTCTTCTTAACTCCCATACTAAGATAAGGGGATTTGTTTGCATATGTGATAATATTTCCATCGTGGGGAGACTCAAGTGAAGTGTGAAAAATATGTCATGAGGTTTATTTCCAAACATTTGAGTCAACGATAGACATGCAATGATTGTGAGAGGATGAAACATATTTACATTAAATATTAGAATCCCACTTTCATTCTCCACAATATTGATGGGCTCAATCTAAGAAGTAGTGCCAGTTACAATGGCCGTTCTAGACTTTCTCTTCTTTGTCTCTTTAGTAGCTAATATAGGACAACTCATAACAATATGCCCATTGATCTTATAGTACTTACAAAGTAACTCTATTTCCATTTTCATTTCATCTCTCTCTTTTTTCTTTGATTTTGCGATAGTGACAAATTTATATCTCCGAGAGAAAGATACTTCACACTTTCACTTTTGATTATCACCAAAAACGTCATGATCCTCTTGCAAAAACACAAAAAAAATAATTTTTCGAAAGATATGAAATTATTATTATCTTTCATCTCAAAGTGAATCATATAGCCAAAATTTGATAAGAATTAGGCAATCTAAAAACAATTCACACCAATGAACTAGCCACAAAAAAAATGTTTGTAGTAAACTATTGCTCTTTTAAGTCCTTGATCCTTGTTAGACAAAATTCTAGAGTCCCCTCATTCTTGTGCTCACTATTTGATTATTTTGGGCAAAGAAACTTGAACCTCATTTCTCGCATGATATAATGTGAACTTGGCATCCCAAACATCCTTATGTATTATACAAGATTAAATATGAGGGAGAATGGCATTTTTTATAAGTCGAGCAATCAAGGCATATGCAATTGTATCTTTGCCATCCCATTAAAGCTTCTATGTGATAGGAAAGGGTTCTAATGGTACACTCGATATAGCTGAAACAAGAATTACTAGAAAACTAGAACCTATATCATCCTCACCACCACTTGCATCAACTGCATATGTGGTACTTATGCCTACAATAGGACATATTGCAACACTCAAAGAAGCAGGCTTGCATGATTGAAGGCTCCCCCTCCAAAAGGGACTTAACTCTTATATATACATTTATGAGTTGGTGGAGCTCTCCCTCCACTCCTTTCTCATCCACCTTTTCCTACAAAGGAATGGCTCTGGTGCTTAACTTATCTAGCCACATATCCAAAACCTAATGTTCAAGACCTTACTTCATAACAACATGATACATCATATATGCCCATAATGGGTAGTTGGAACCATCCAACTTATCTCGATATCAAATGTATATAATACATCAATACTAACAATCATAACGAATGACTATATCCAAATTCAATAAGTTGACTGCTTGTACTTCTGAGTGCAAAATGGAATAAATTTATGCATGAAAGGAAAAAACTATTTTCATAATAGATGCAAAAATACAAATGGAGATCCTGAGCTTGAATGGAGTTTCAAAAGACATCGAGCTCTTGAAGCCTTTTTTATATAATAACACTCATCAAGTTTTATAGAAATTTGAGACAAATAGTAGAGTCTCATCTCAATATGCAAGCATCTACCATGATACCAATTCTTGAAATTTGGAGTGTATAAATGCACACAAATAGTACAATAGAGAACAAGCTTAGTAGCAAAACACATAACAAATTCACTAAGTATGGAATCCACAAAGATGAGCATGTTGAAGAGGATTCAAATGCTCAAAACAAAGAGAAGATATAAACAATTACAAAATCCATTCATTGTACATAAGTATTAAATCACATATCAACTTGGCATGCAAGTGCTTGTCTATGATCATTCGAATTATATCTTTGCATTTCTTTAGTCCAATGATAGTTTCTTGGTTATGTTTCCTTATGATTTTCCCAAGTATTGTGGATTGAATACATGTATGACCTTACTTCCCTTCCTCTATTAATGCTTATCAAGAGTCAAGATTGATTGCAATAGGCACCAACTTGGGACAACATATTCATGACATCATGATTTTCGAGTATACACACAAGTTGCCCATGCTTTTCCCCATCATTCAATCCTTTTATAATTATGCTCAATCTTATATAATATATTATCCAGGATGAAATTATCCAATCAATGACCAATGAACTTTGTTGGGAATTGAACTCACAACCTCCCAATTAGGAGTGTGATGGGCTAACCACTTGCCCCAAAAGCCATTGTTGAGGATTACTTCCTAATCCTCTCTCTTAAAGTGTGGTTCAACCATCTCCTACTAGGATTATGTGAGATTCCTTCCCCTTTAGACTGAGCATTGTCCTCAGTGCTCACTTGTGGACCCTTTTAACTCTTGGACCCACTTTCCATGCATAAGCGCTTCCACCAACCTCAAACTCCAGCACATGGACCAAATTTGGACCTATCCCACCCTCCATGGGTGCGAAAATGCCCATGCGCCTTCATCCAAGGCCAGTTTCACACTCACCACAAAAAGGTACTTTTTACAAGTACCTACGAATGAGGCACGAACCTCCGTCTCTCCCAATTTCTCAACTAAGCTCTGACACCAATGTTGGGAATTGAACTCACAACCTCCCAGTTAGGAGTGCAATGGGCTAACCACTTGCCCCAAAAGCCATGGTTGAGGATTACTTCCTAATCCTCTCTCTTAAGGCATGGTTCAACCATCTCCTACTAGGATTGTGACAAACTTTGTGGACTTTTTACGATTAGCTTACAATTTGTGCAATATTATTTGGTAAGCTAGGGCATACCACTACAACTACAATTTCTCTACTTTGCTAAATTATCTTTGGGATAATTTTTGCAAAGTTAATATTTTATAAGTTCTATAGAGTTGGTAGCCAATAACCATTGCAAAAGATACCATATTTGTTGCAATGGATCATCAACCATATGTTGAGCTCTCTTCCAATATGTAATATAAGATTGCTTTGAAAATTTTACAAGAGAAAAAGACTCAATGTCATTCTAGAGTCTCCCCAATAATTGCCCATAAAGACCATGCAACATATGAAAATCCTTTCAATCCATTAAGCTAGATCAAAAAATAGATTGTGGATTATTGAACCATGTTTGAAAAAGTAAGATAGAACAAATCGAAGCACTAGGAGTTTTTAATAGAATGCTCATCCAAATGCTTGAAGTCTGAATTTATTAGAATGCCCATCCTTGGGGTGCAATTTTCTCTCTTCGAATGCTTAAGTTCATCCATGATACAATGCACACAATTGTTCACCTTTCCTCACGAATCTAACCTATGGACATGCTTTAATGAATGCATCTTAGCGTTGGAGTGCAAATATTTTAGGTAGATCCTTAAAAGGAAACACAACAGAGAATCGATCCCCCTACTGCTAGATCCACATGGCAATGTATGCAATTCGGAAGAAGATAATTTTGGCATCATCGAAGGGCACTTCACGAGACTCCTGGGAACCTCGAACCCCCTCTCCCACCATAGAAGGGACTGTATGGCTGCCATTTCTAGGGTTTCCCCCCGGAGGATACCACCCAACCTACACTCCCTGCTTCATGCCCCTATCTCTGAATCAGAAATCATTGAGGTCATTGATGCCCTCCCTCTCGGTAAAAGCCCGGGACCCGACGGACTCACTAACGAGTTCTTTAAATCCTTCAAGCTGGTGGTTGCCACCCCTCTTCGGATGGTTTGGCAAGAAGCGCTAAATTTTGGTGCTCTTCCTTCTTGTCTAAATAATGGAATTATCAAGTTGATACACAAGAAGGGGGAAAAGAACAGAATCGAGAACTGGCGGCCTATTACGATGCTCCAAACAGGATACAAGATCATCGCCAAAGTCATTGCCAACAGAATCTCGTGCCACCTGAGATCTTGGCTTAGTGAGGACCAAAAAGGTTTCATCAAAGGCAGGTCTATCCTGGAAACCATTATGGATATTTGGGAAGGTATTCAATTTGCAAATGAGTCTAATCAAGATGTGGTGTTCCTCAAGATCGACTTTGACAAAGCCTACAACAGGCTAGAATGGGACTATATTCTGCAGTCGCTCCAAGATCTCGGATGTAGTCAGAAATTCACCAAGATGGTCGCGACCCTCCTAGGAAACGCAACGACCCAAATCAACGTTAACGGCAAACTCTCGAAGGCGATCCATCTTAGAAGATCTATTAGACAAGGGTGCCCTCTGGCCCCCCTTCTTTTTGCCATCGCAACTGAGGGGCTGAGCAGACTAGTGGCACATCATGTGGAGGCTGGCAATATCAAAGGCCTCCGGCAGCCTCACGACCACAGTCAAATCATCATGAGACTTTTTGCCGATGATATGAACGCGTTCGTTCACAATGACAATACCAGCCTGGAGACTTTCTGGAGGTGTCTTGCTACCTTTTGTGATGCCTCTGGATCCAAAATCAACCACTCTAAGACCGCCTTTAGGGCTATTGTGGGACATCATCCTGGCCTTCTCATTGATCATGGCTGTCAAATCATTCCGCAGGGCCAAATCTTTCGACTTCTTGGAATCCCCTTGGGGTTTGGCGTCTCTATGGAGCAGCGATGGAACTGGGTGTTGGCAAAACTCGAAAACAAGCTTAACTATTGGAGAGGTATGCAAATCAATCTCACTGGGCGTGCGATGGTTATCAACACGTTCCTCCTCTCTTCTACCATCTATTTCCTTTCTTGTTGGAGACCGAATGAGCAAGGCCTGTCCAAACTGAATAGTATTTGTAGAAACTTTCTTTGGACGGGCGATCATAACAGAAGGGGGGTGCCTAAAATCAAATGGGCCATCTGCACTAGCCCTAGAGATAGCGGGGGGCTTGGTATCATGGACATTGGGTGTATGGCTAACAAACTGGCAGCCAAATGGATGATTAAGGCTTGGTGCAATAGGGAGGCCTCGTGGGCCAAGCTGATCTTCAGAAACAAGAATGAGTTGGCCCTCATGGGGTTCCCAAACTGGAAGAATCTTGACATCATGACCCTGCTATTCTCCCCGATCCCCGTCTTCCCGAAAGGCTCCAATCTCGTGTGCTCCCTTTGGAAGGGCTGGAATAAAGTCAAACGCTTCACAAGAATTAGTGAGCACTGGAAGTGGGCGGCCGGAATCAGACAAAACGACTCAATCTGGTTTCCGATACATGGCATCCGGAGTGTGGAGTCGTGGAACACTCAAAATGCCAAGAAGTTATGGAACAAAGGATTCAAAAAATGGAAACACCTCTGGAAACATGACACCAACAGCTGGATCAACTTCGAGGATATTGACCCTCGCATAAACATCTCCTACGAAGAATGGAACACTTTGCAAAGCAGATGCCTCGCATGGGATCATCACAAGACTCGCCTTCTCATGGGACACGACACACCGAACTCGCTTGGTCTCAAATGGCACAATGGAAATAGCCTACTCAAAATCCCGAACATCAAAGAAACGGCTGACCACCAGATCAGCCTCAACAAGAAGTGGTGCCTGTCTTGGACGCGGCTTCGGTGGGACATGAAATTCATGGGTATCTGGCACCCCCTTATAGAGATTAAGAAGTCTGTCCTCTTATGGCAAATTCTTCAGCGAGGAATTTGGACCAATCATAAGGCTAGCAAACTTTGCGGGATCCCTCCTTGGTGCAAACGCTGTCACCGGGCTATCGAAGATGTCCCACACATCTTCCTTACTTTCCCCAACTCCTACAGAATCTGGCAGACGGTTGGAATGAAAATCAGACTTCAAAAACAACTTAGTTGGAAACAAGTCCTCTTGGGAGAAGCGATCGGCTGCTCTGCGACGCTCTGGAACGCCATCAGAGGAGAAGTTCTGTGGAAAATATGGCGGGAGAGGTGTGCTCTCAACTTCGGCGATCCCCCCAAAGAGTGGTCGATTGAGAAATCACTATTCCTCCTTGGCAAAAGGATTGTTAACAGTAAGAAATCCCCCCCCTTCAGGCACCATCAAGTCCTCCTTTTGATCAACAACAAGCTCAAACCCAAGTGGGCCCCGCATGAGGGCGATGAGAGGGTGATTAACCTTCTCTGTAATGCAACCTAGGATTCAATCAAGCTTCCCCTGCTTTGTGGGATTTGGGGGGTCCCGTGGGCACTAGTCCCCTTCTATTGTACCTTTGTTTCTTAATTTAATTCAAGTCCGGGAGAGTAGGCTATTGCCGAACTTCCTTTATATTAAAAAATATTTTAGGTAGAATGTTTGTAGGGCGTAATGCAGTGGGGACAATTTTTCACCTTATCTCGTACATCTCTAGCCCAAGGACTCTTCAAAGACTACATCCTGAAGTTGAATTAGTCACAAAGCAATTGCCTCGTTGATGATGAAATTTGCAGTAAAATGGATAGTGTTTCATACCCCTATTTCAATGTGGACGATGCGCTAACGCCACATGGTGTGCGCATTGTACTTCTCAAAGTATGCTTTTAGAAATATATAGAGATTTATAACTGGGCGCTTTACTCTTTCAGTTGAAAATTATATGTTTCTCAAGCAAGCTTCAAGATTCTCAGGCTATGCTGTATCAATAGCAGATTTGATGGCTGAGTATGGAGTAACGCATTGAATTTTTCACCTACGAGTTTGTTGAAGTCCTTTGGGATGAAATTAGAGCCAAAAACATCTCCCCATGAGTCTCATAAGTTGATGCCCCTAGCCCCAGCAGTAAAACAAAACCAAGACAAAAAACGGATTCATCAGAAATAGTTCTACTAAATCCCTCACCAATAAACAGTAGCTTCCTTTTGTTAAGAATCAAGGGGTGCAAATATGTACTTGGAAACTTCTCATATGAATAGAATCTTGCAAGCCACCAAGAGTTTACATTGAAGAACTTGCAGAGGATAAGTGCATCTCGAGAGTATTGGATGACATTGGCAGCTCTACTATGAAGCGTTGAGTCCCTTTGCCAGGTTCTACACAAAGAGAACTGTAGTAGGTTATATTGTTCCATCGGATAGACACATTGTGTGTCCCATGAGGACCTCGCCATTTGATTGACCCATAACTCTCTGCTAGAATGTCTACCTGCTGCCATTCATTAAGAAGAGCATCAACAACATTCCCTGTTGCCAGGTTATCCATATTGTTATCTGTCAAGCACATGCGATAACAACCAGAGGGCTCCCATGAAGTCCACATTACAATTCCTTTAACTGCAGGATGAGAGAAGGCCTCACGGAGGATATCCTCAAGGTAGATAGCTGCCTGCAAAGGAAACAAAAAACAATCGAAAATTTAAAAATTATGAAGTAAATAACATACCAAAACCTGGATGTTATCACAATGCTGCAACATGTCAGTAACTAGCATGCATTGTAATATTGCATGCATACCTGAGAAATGTTGTGATTGGGAAGAGCTTGAACATTGATGTCAAGCTCAGTCAGCCAAATGGGGAGACCCAAGGTGCCCAGCTTATCAAGAGTGCTACGCATGTAGGCTAAATCTGGCTTGGTAAAGTGCGCCTCCAAGCCGATGGCAAGGTTCAGGACACCTGCAGCACGAAGCTCATGGAGCTTCAACAAAAGAGCATCTGGGATAGATGCAGGGTCATTGGCATTCTCAAGAGTGTTATAATCGTTAACAAAGAGCTGTGCACCAGGGTCTAGGCACTGCACGTCCAGGAAAAGAGAGGTGGAGAAAGAGGGATCACTGAGGGCATCCTCATAGAAGGAGAAATGGAGCTGCTCATTGCTAACGTCCCAGGCAATAAAGCGGCCAGCATAGCGAGAGACAACTGAATTTACACGTGCCATGACAGCCTGACGCAGTTCATCAGGTTTGGAAGCTAGTGCTTTCACCCAGGGCTGCTGGAAATGGGGATCATCCCACACAATGTTGTGCCCACGAATATTCAGGCCCTGTGCCTCACACCACGACACCATGGCATCTGCCACACTGTAGTTCACCTTTCCTGCCTCTTTCTCTGTTGCATACCACTTCAGCTCATTCCCAAAAACTGCCGTATTGAACCGTTTTACAAACCAACTCTGAGCCATCCATTATAAGGGTCAGATTCCATCCATCCATCAGCCAAAAACAAAAAGAGAGGGAAAAAAGCTTAGAGCATAGGAAATTTCATGAGAATTAGGAGAGATATTACCACCAACGAAAAGGAAAGGATCAGACATCATGCTACATACCTACTAATTTAGGAGAAATATAACCACCAGAAAAAAGCAGAGAATCAGGTATCACACTGGAAACCTACTAGTGAGTACTGAGTAATGAAACCACTTAAGCTTTGCAGTTGTAAATGAGATAATCAAGTATCCCACATGTGTCCTTTCCATAGTAGCCTACCTGGATCAAAGGCTAATATTTCCCTAAGTTTAGATTCCTACAAAAATTTGTATGTGCTCCCAGATAAAATAGATTTCCCAAAAATATGCCAATAACACTTGAAATCTACACTGTTCAGCCATGATCCAGATATTTGAGCCAAAATACTAAATTTCCACCGATTAAGATGGCCATCAAACTCAGACTTATATATGAATTCACCTCAATCTACCTAACCATTAAATAGATCATTGAAATTAGTGTGCCTTGTGTGAATTGACATACACTGGACATGCAAAGCATGCTATTTTGTTTGTACATCTAGAAGCGAATGCTCCCAAAAAGCCTTTGGCCTTGTTTCTGCTTTTATCAGGATTGGAATTAATAGTGTTATGACAATTATGATAAAACATGCCCAAAAGTATTACGAGGCAGAGCATGAAACATGTAAAACAACCAAAAACCAGAATCAGTATACAGGTACAAAATGACAGCACAAAACCTTTCGATAATAGTGGATACCTGCAAATAGAGGATATCAATCTGGTTTAACCAGTAGAGACAGTACCCATTATTGATTAGGTTATGCCATTGACACAGCAAGCTGAATTGGAAGCCATTTCCTTGACAACGACCATAACGATGACAGAACAGGGATGAATCAATTTAACAGCGAGACTCATTCCATACAGGTGACGCATCTACAATGGATTGAACTAAAGGGAGAGAGAGATGGTGTTACACATCTAGTCCAGCTTCTGGAAATTTTAATGATTAACTATAACTAAGGAAGAACACTACTTAGGTACGTGGTCTCTCAATAAGAGGGAGGGAGATAGGTAAAATCAATAAGAAACCTCGAGCTCAGATAGGAGAAATGATGCCATAACGCTGTGCTAGAGCCATGAACAGGAATGGCCATCAAATAATAAGACCCAGTACGATAGAGCACAGGAATAACTAACCCTAACAGCAGTGAAAGAGGTGCATTACAGCAATAGCAGATGTCTTTTTACACAAGTGTTGGGGGAAGCGATGCTGAAATGGATTCCTATTTAGTATCTACGCCTTGGTGATGGTGCTGGCTGTTGCATGTTGAATTGCAATATTCATGGTGCTTTGCCTGACCCTTCATTTGAATTATGGGGAACCTTATATAACGTATGCATAACACCACAAACATACATACACATAAAATTGGCATAAATCTGTATGTGTGCATAAGTTGGTCAGACCAGTGGACTCTATCATTTTTAAGGATTTGGGTGTTACAAATCTAGTCCAGCTTCTGGAAATTTTAATGGTTTGACTGTTCCCAAGGAAGAACACTACTCAGGTACGCGGTCTCTCAAATAAGTCTGCTTTAACCAAAGATGCTAATCCAACATGTGGTACCAAAGCAAAAGTGCTATCATAGAGGGTTCCTCTACCCATGGGGATATCGATATGAACTATGGCCTTTGAATGGAGTCTCTGAGGGAGCCGCCAAGCTCGTATGTATGGATGTACGTACATACACACATAGTTGCATTCCGACACGTCCGAATCGTTTTCCGAACTTACTGGACTTTGTTTCAGACGTCCAAATGTGAAAACCTTTTCAGACTGATATATTTCAGTCACACATAGAAGTCTACGTTTTGCGTCCAATATTAAAGAAACAGGATTTGTAAAAATGCGAGTTACATTGGATATGATTGAGAAAGAGAAAGATGATGATAGACTTTTGATATTGCAAGAGATCAATGAGGAACAAGGATCTTTGGGAGCAAGAAGGAAAATGATGAGGAAGAGGAGTATGTGGAGGAAGATGATGGTTGATCATACATGATTATATGCAAAATTTAACATGACTTTGCACTCATATTTATAGACTTTTGGTCTTCCAAGATACCATAAATGAGTTCACTATTTAATGAATTTATGCTTAATTGCCACTGATTTCTATTTCTAATCTCATTTCTAGAATATCTGCAATACTTTTTGTAATTTTTTTTGAAAAAAAAGCAATCACGCTCGAAACGTTTTTCCGGTCTTGTTTCGGACTTTCCAACCCGTCTGAGTCCAAAGTCCAATTCCCATCTGAATCAATTATGCATACATACATCCATGCATGCATGAATACTTATGTACATGCATGCATACATACATACGTACATGCATGCATGCATACTTACATACATACATATGTACGTAAATACGTACATGCCTACATACATATGTATGTACATCAAGGTGGTTAGGTTCATAAGGTTCATAAGGTTCGTAAGGTTCCGTACAAGTAAGTATGTGAACCAGACCTTACCTCCAAGGTAAGGTTCGTAAGGTACGTAAGGTTTTTTACATACGTGTGTGTGCGATTTGCATTTGTATGTATATGTGTATATGTATATTACTATATCTGCGTAGTGCAACTTGCACTATGTATGCATATATGTACATCTATGTACATTGGGTGCAATGCACTATGTGCTCTCAAGTGGAGTTGTAAGGTGGGCACTAAGGGTATGTGCTTGGGAAAACTCAGGCTGAAGTGTAGAAGGCTAGTGCTTCATACTCATTTGGGAAAGCTCACACAAACTTTTAAAGATAGGGGATGCAAATGTGTACCAACTTCAAAATACATTAAAAAAACTTTAACCATCCCAGATGAACCTTAATGTACCTTATGTACCGATATGAACCTTAAAAAAATCCGGTTCACGAACCGCTGCAATGTACAGGAAAAAAAAAAGTAGAATGAATTGAAATCTAAGCAAGAGAAACAAAATAAAACACAACTCTAAACATGAGAATCAAGAAAACAATATACAACAAATGAAACAAGATACATTAGCAAAAAAGAAAAAAATATACCAAAAGTTTTCTATTATAAAAACATGAAAATAAAAAAAACAAAGAGAAGCATGAGAAATAATCTACTTATTGAATGAAAATTGTTATCACACATGAAAAGCTCTTTAAGATCCACGAGATTTCAATAAAAATAGTTTGAGGGGTGTGTGTGTGTGTGTGTGTGTGTGTGTGTGTGTGTGTGTGTGTGTGTGTGTGTGTGTATATATATATATATATATATAGAGAGAGAGAGAGAGAAAGAATATGTTCATTGCCACTCATAAACCTTAAAAGAATGGAAAATTTTTTTGTTAGAAAAAAGTACATAGTTGTTAATGCTTGGAATGAACGTTTCATCTAATTACTAAAATGTCAAAACTTTGATCCTTCACCATAACAAACTACTCAAGAAAAAGATGTGGTAGTACCTGATAAGGTTGATTGTGGAGTATGTTTTCTTCTATAGCTGACCCAAAAGGAAATTGAATCTTAGTATTTAAAATCTTTATGTCAACATCGTGCAATCTCTTTCTTGTCCCCCGCTTAACAACACGTAGCTTCACTGTCCTCCGTCGCTGATGCATTGAAATTTCATAATATTTTATTAAACTCACAATGTTGCAAGATATTTGATCACAATTACATCAAATATAATTGTGAAACGTCGATTATAGAAACATGACATGAAGAAGTTATTGTCAACTCATTTATTGTGATGCTAATAATTTGAAAATCATGCAATTACCAGCTCTTTTTGTGAGACTTGATGAGCTCTCCAATCTTCATTGGAAAAGGGTTGCACTGACACACGATCCAACCATATTTCTACATTCGCTACGAAATTCGTGGTCTACAAAATCACACAAATATTGTGATGGACAAGTACAAAAATCTACAATAGGAAATTTCACACAAAAATAATATTGAATTCTAGCCCATGTACAATGTTGGATTAGAGAAAAGGGGTCATTGCAATTTAAGCTACCTCAAAGTAGCGAAGCGCTGAAATGGTAACCTTTTCAAAACCATCAAGTGAAAAAGGGGGACAAGTACAAAAATCTACAAGAGGAAATTTCACACAAAAATAACATTGAATTCTAGCCCATGTACAACGTTGGATTAGAGAAAAGGGGTCAATGCAATTTAAGCTACCTCAAAGTAGAGAACCGCTGAAATGGTAGCCTTTTCAAAACCATCAAGTGAAAACCCTCCTTTAAGAAAAGACCAACACCCACATTGAGCAATAACTGTTCCGGCACTTATATATCGTTTACCACCATCTATCGACAAAGTGGCCTTCACCAAAACTTTTTCCAATGGTCCACTCACTTGTAACCATGCTACAAAATGGAAAAATAAATATGAGAAATTTTTTTGGAGCAAAGCAAACATATCGAAAGAGAATAAGAGAAAAAAAAAAGCAAAGTTAATTACAAGGACTAAAATCCTAAAATATTGTAACACAAGATATGAAGCAAGGCAATCCAGTGCGCTTGGTGCATTCAGTGCAGTGTGTGTAAGGTGCAAGGACCGAATGGTATCCAAAGTAAGGTGTGTAAGGTGCATTGTTACAAAAATACATACATGGATAAGATTAGTATATACATATATTATGGGCGGTATATCATATATGTACCAAAACCAGATGTAGAACTATTCACCAACTCGTTATAAGTGGTATGGATAGTCCATAGTGGTGAAATCCTATGAGGGATGATGACAAATTGCAATTACACCCCACACATGAAATTGACCCTTGGCTTGTAACTACAAACTATTAGCTAAGAATACTTCTCTTTTTCCCTCTAAATAGATAGATGTGGAACTATGTATGTCACTATGTACAACCAATATGGCTCTCTCTCTCTCTCTCTCTCTCTCTCTCTCTCTCTCTCTCTCTCTCTCTCTCTCTCTCTCTCTCTCTCTCTCTCTCTCTCTCTCTCTCTCTCTCTCTCTCTCTCTCTCTCTCTCTCTCTCTCTCTCTCTCTCTCTCTCTCTCTCTCTCTCTCTCTCTCTCTCTCTCTCTCTCACTCATATGCTAGTGTGTGCAAGACTGCGGGAAGCACATTAGAGCCTGCTGGAAATGGAATGAATGCTCAAGGCTAAAGCTATGGGGCTATGGACTGAAGGTAAGAAGCTCACCGGATGATGGAACTCATGGGCAGCGATGGGTTGGAGGCTCTAATCCCATGCGATATGAACGTTCAGCTCTAGGGCACAAAATATGGAAAAATCAAATGGCAAAAGAAATTGACACTATAATGAAGAGCCAAAAGAACTGGAATGAACCAAATGGGAAGAACCTTAAGAAAATAAAATTTGGCGAACTGAATATGCCCTCATATGAAACAAAAAACATTTGACTTTGAAGAAAGCAATGAATACATACATATAACATATAACAATGCAAAACATCAAAATCATAATAAGAATGAACAAAAATCAAAGCTAAAAATAAAAACAAGAGAAAAGCAAAAAAGCTCATTACATCAACTAAGATCAAAACAGGTGATTTTTTTGTGAATGTTCTCATTAGGACAAGATTACATGGTTTTGACTTTTAGGTAATAAAAAACATATTTTGGAAATCTATCTCTTCTTCTAAAGATATGCATCAAAATTCTTAAGATTCATAAATTTTAGTAGGAGAATGTGAAAGTAATCCATTACTTTGCTTACACAAGGTGAAAAGCTTCCCTAAAAGTAATTGCTCAAATATTCTTAATTCTAAAAATATACATTGAAATTAAGAATGCTTGAAAATTTACAAGGATAAGAGAAAGCAAACGATGGATTAATTCAAAAAAGGTACAAAAATTTCCCTTTGATTGCTCCAAAACCACACTCGCAAAGCTAAACCGAAAATAAGCCATACTTATGCATATTTGATTCCTTTATGTACTCAGTGATACAAACTCATCCAAAACATTGCCTTTCTAATGAGATTCTCAAACATAGTACAAAGAGAGTTTTAAAAACGAGTATTAAAAGCGGGTTT
>CM035435.1:84217403-84244903 GCA_020310875.1 Ceratopteris richardii
AAGAAAGCAATAAATGTTGCTGATCAATATATGAACCTGAGAAGTGAAAGGCATAAAAGTCTATCACCCACCTTGCAATGTCCATTGTGACATGCAAAACACTAGCACCCAGTACTCCAGAAACATAGTATAACAGGAGAAAAGAGAGATGTAAGAGAGGAGTAAGTGACTTTGTGCCAAAACGAGGAACAGAAGCTTGATGTAGCAACTGAAACGATGAGAGGAAGGATTCCCCTTTATAGAAAAATAAAAATCTGCTGTTAGGTGCAACTCGCTTGCTTTGTGCTCCCGTGATGATGATTGAGCTCCTCATCATCCTCTCTTCTGCAAAACGTAAAGGAAGTCCATAGGGAGGAGCACCGAGGTGGAAAGCAGCCGAGTTATTCTGCCGTTGATCCAAATAATTTCAAAAATAGAGTGGTAAAAAAATTGAAAACTTTTTTATGGCAACTTGACATTAACGTAGGTTCACATAATTGAGTTAGAAAGTTGAAACTTGTTGATGCATCCAGCTTGTTAAGAGTGGATTCACACGATGGGAGTAATAGAAGATCGAAATTTGTATTGCTTGCACCTCAAAGGTAGTAGCAATTGCAAAATTTCCAACAATAAAAGGCTCACTTCACATAAGGGTAACGGGCCAAAATCTTAAAATTCCATCTTGAATACAATAAAAATAGAGAGTTCCACCCTTCAGCTACACATAAATTGGAACATAATTGGAACATGAAGGGTTGAAGGGAAGGGGGAGGGGGCATTGGTAGTTTTTCAAGCATTTCATGTCATGAACCATCATGAAAAGTGTAGTGTACCTCGAGTCACTCTAAATGGTGGAGAGTGATACCTCGACGATCATGCTTGCATCTCTTGTGCCTCTGGGGAGATCTAAAGTGAGCCAAATTTGAAATTTAATGCTATCTTCATCTCCTAGCAAGGCATTGCATAATCACTTCCATTCCTCTTTCATCATGTGTTACCTATGATTAATATGGTTTGACCTAAAAAAATCCTCATGAAACCATAAGTACGACCATAGTACCTATGATCAATATATTTTGACCTTAAAAAATCCTCATGAAACCATAAGTACGGCCATAGTACCCTTGAGACCTTCTTACCCTCTGTAATAAGGGTAAAAAATATGTGGAGGATCTCGGTAAATACTAAATACCTCTAGAACATGGCTCTCTATTCAATGTCATATATCCAAGAGATCCGAAAATACATACAAATGGCTCTCTCTCTCTCTCTCTCTCTCTCTCTATATATATATATATATATATACATATATATATTCCTCTACAAGTCAATATCATGTATCTAAGAGCTTCATACTCAAACATCCATATCAACTAGACTCTCTCTCTCTCTACCTCTACAACTCAATACCATATATCTAACACCTTGAATACTCAAACAACTATATCCGTGGGTCTTTCTTTCTTAGCAGGGGCACATGTGTGTTTCATCTGGTCATCGGATTGCACTTTTGGGCTCATCGAATAGAAATTGAGGGCACATGCATGATGCATATGGCAAACTCTGATGACCAGGGTTAGAGGCGCATGCACCGGACAATAAAAAAGAACACCAGCTTAAACTCCCAAAAAGACGCTTTCTATACAATGATGAGGATTTCCATTCCTTTTTTAATCGTTGGGTGTCATAACTGAAAGAATGATAGTCCGTTTGGATCACCCTTTGTTTCACCATACAACTCCGCATAGTGTTGATTTTTGACGGCCGTATTGCCCGTTTTGACCATTTTTTACATGACCTTCAAAAATACATTAAAAATATAAAATACAGGTACTATGCGTAGATACCATTCAAAACTGATGGGCATGGTAGACCGTCAAAATACAACACTGACTCCGCAGAAACAAATTTCACGCTGGTAGAAAAGCACCTAAACAGTCAAACTTGGAGTGGCCAATCCCTCATGTGCCCTCCTCATCCTTCTCTCTGTGTGTGTGTGAGATCATGGGCAACATATGGCCCCATGTGCTTGTCATATACAAAAAGGTAATTAACACAATATCACTCACGAGTTTGGCATCATTAAAAGAACTCGTACTGTGAAATATACTCTTTGTATTCTTTCACCACCTTTATGTGTGGACCTTCACAAAGGCATGCTCCTATTTTAAGCACGTACTCAAACCACATGCATATCTTTTAGTAAACACGATCATCATATGAATGCTCCCACACTACTTTTCTTGTCTATTTTGTTTTATTCTTTCAACTGGCCGATTTTCTTTTGTCTCATTATTCATATCATTTCCTTCTATACTCTTTTGTCTCATTATTCATATCATTTCCTTGTATACTCTCATTAAGAGTGAAGTTTAGTTGAGGTCCATGTAATCGTCATATGAAGAGAAAAGATGGGTTAGGGCTGAGTGACTATATATTATAAAAAAAAGGTTGATAGAGAGCTCAAAAGGAAAATCTCTTTTTCATAGGAATTGGTATAATGATGACCTAGAAATCAAGCAAAAAGAAATGACTTTGGAGTCTCGAGCTCGTTTGAAATCATACAAGATGATAAAGATCAACAAGACAGTTTAGAGCTCAAGTACAAGTGAATTCGGCTCTCTTCTATGTTCTCAATGCCTTCATCCATGATATGACCTTGCTTTTGGAGATCTATGATATAATGGTAAACACTTTGAGCTCTAGATTGAAGATTCGGGATTCAAAAGCTTCAAACCAATTTGATGTTAATCTCCAAAAATTAGGGATAAAGGGAATCCTTTGAGAGTGTGAATTGCTTTTTAATTCTTGGACATTGTAAACTTGGAGATGATCTTGAAATCTTGAACAGTTGAAGTTGTGCTTGAAATTGGTAAAAATAAGTGTTAAGTATTGAAAAACACTTCATTGACAAGAGACAACACAGAGAAGTGTTAAAAAGTAAGTTCACCTATGCCTTCAAGTGGAGAAATGGCATTTTAAAAGTTTTTAATAACACATGCCAAATATATGTTGTGAAAAAAATACCACTTGAAAATATCTATAATTTTTGGAAAAGAAAATGGATGGTTTAGAATAGTCTTGGCACCAAAAGTGAGACAAGTCAACATAGAGAGAGGGCTTATAGTAGTCTCATATACACCAAGATAGCTTTAGAGTAGGCTGGGGAACTTAAGCAAACTCGTGGGTAGACTTAGACTAGCCTATTTTTGAAGTTACAAAGAGAAGTATTCACCTAAGCCTTTTTGAAGCATCCCAAGGTGAACCGATGTTACTGTGAAGTTTGTGACTCTGATAAAATAATAAAAAATTTTCATAAACAATGTTGAGAGAGAAAAAATTATTGTGTGAGGATTGTGAATCTAATAAAATAACCCAAATTTCTCATAAACAATGTTGAGAGAAAAAAAATATGATGAGTGTGTGTCAACACTGAAGATTTTTTATTTTTTTATTTTTTTTAAATGAAAGTTCAATCGAAGCTTATTCCTTCGAGTTTTAACTTTGAAATTACAGTTGTACAAGTGAATGGGCATAGTACTCACGGAATGCATCTGTATCCCACAAAACAATGGTTAAACAAGAAGACAACTTGGTTACAACTAGATTGACTCGCCTAAACCATTACATGTCCAATCTGAAGGTTGAACCCTGGACCTCCACCTCAAGAGACCAAAACTCAAATCAAGTTTCCTATGGAATGTCGACAAAGACACAAAATTTGAGTAACGTTTTTTTAATGGAAATAAAAAGCCCATGACATCATTGGGGAAATCATCTCATCTGCCATGTGCCATCTCACGAGTCACAAGCCAAAATCAAGATTTGACATCATGTGCCAAAATGCCATATGAAATTCAGAGCTCATAGAGTAAGATACATTGCACGTGAAATTCGGCGCCCATACAGTAACATACGTTTGACAGCATCTGTCAAATGCATGTGAAATTCTTCACTAGATAGCTTCCATGGCCGCCTCAACCTATGCGGCCATGGCAGCATCTGTCAAAATGCATGTGAAATTCTTCACTAGATAGCTTCCATGGCCGCCTCAACCTATGCGGCCATGGCAGCATCTGTCAAAATGCATGTGAAATTCTTCACTAGATAGCTTCCATGGCCGCCTCAACGTATGCGGCCAAAGAATACAGTGAATCTATCTCTCTCCGTAAGATGACAAATACCCTTGCTCCCTGCTTGATTACGCAGCTGAAGCTGGAATTCAATGTATTTCTTAGAGCTTGATCTCTCTCTTTCTCTCTCTGGTGACGTAGAACAGATGCGTACTTAACTCCAACACTTGTCCGTTCTTGCAGAAGGATGGTGCAGCTACTGTGTCTTCGCAGTCAAAATGAAGAGAGTCGGACCTCCTCTTTCGACCTGTGTGTGAGGCTAAGGAATGCCCGAGCAGAGAGAGGTGCTGATCTCTGGAGTTTCGACAACTATCTCTCTTTCTTTCTCTCCGTCGGATGCTCACATCGAGAGGTGGAGTTTCGACAACTCTCTCTCTTTGTCTTTCTTTCTCTCTGTCGGATGCTCACATCTGTAGAGAGATTGTGCTCTTTCACGTTCTCTCTGTCGAATGCTCACATCTGTAGAGAGATTGTGCTCTTTCACCGGATACGACGATTTTCTATGTAGTACAACCTATATATAAATAAGCAATGCGACCACAGACTATGGCACGCTGCATGTGCTTGCGTAGCATCGATAGGTTGTATCCTGTTGTCCTCTCTGTGGACTTCGGTATGGAAAGAATGACGGAGACTTCGCACAGATCAAGAAGCATTGGAAAAAACAATGGTCAGCGGCTGCGTTGCTGGAGCAGCAGGGCTTCACGAAAATGCCCATGAAGCCTGGAGGCTGGGCGTCCAGAGATGAATGTCATGAAGCCTTTTACTAACATTCCGGTTTCAGCTTTTCTTATATGTATCATAGTCCAAGCCTGCCTAACCTAGTGGTTTGACATCTTGAATTTGTAGGAAGAAGTTATGAGTTTAAATCTTGGCTGGACATATCTCTTAGTGTCGCAAAGATGAGTGCCTCTACTTTAAGAGATTGGGTGTGTGAGTGTGTTTCCAATTCATTGTACTCTCAAAATACATACACACATTCATACATCCGCCTAGCCTCATGGGCAACCTCCATTGAGTAAGAGTGGATATTTGGATGGTTTCCAGCCAAGCATGCAAGAAGATTTCGAGTACATGGGTTCTTATAAGAAATCTTGACTCCGATCCATAGACGCATAAGCTCCATGATAGAAGGTATCTACCGAAGAGAATGTGGTGCAGGTACAACTAATGGAAAAATCTATTAGAAGTAAGAGGACATGGCTATGTTTCCTATGTAAGAATTGAAGGAGCTTTAACTATCAACTTATATTTCTAATGTCAAAGTTACAATCACATAACCATGGTAGAAATACAGTTTCCTCATCTCTCTCTCTCTCACACACACACACGTACACACATGCACATAGACAAAAATGGCTGCCTACTTTAGTGGAATTCTTGATACGATGTGTAGTTCGAGATATGTATGTCATTGTCCTTGGCATGCCCAAATTCCATAAAATTTACTACCTTATGATCTTATATGTCCTTTCATATATACATATTCAAACCATGTCAGGGGTACTAACAATATCTTACATGTCCTTTCATATATACATATTCAAACCATGTTAGGGGTACTAACAAGTATGGAAGCAATCACATAAACGTTTTTGCATATCTCCTTGGACACATCCATATAAATAACATTTTTTGCATCGAAGAAAATGCATATGGAAAGATTTAAAATGTATGCATTTTATTGTGGCTTTCATGTGCAAGCAAACGTATAGTATGCATTCTGATTTGTGAAGTAGAATACCAACATACAAGTGAAACATGAACTATTCTATGTAGTGTATACACATGACTTGGTTCTTATCATCACATTTGAATGGAAGATTGAAGATCAAGATGGGCGATTGAAAACAATTGAAATTTGTAACCACGAGGCCCATTTTATAGATTATAGTTTGGAATACACAGTGGCTCAATCTCTTCTTCATGTTAGTAATCTCATCCAATGTTGTAATTAAAAATTGAACTATTTTCGAGCATCATATTCTAGAATGCGAAGCCCAACTTCAAAACTTTTATCGTGTGTAGTTCCTTAAATCATAAAGATAACGATCGTAAATAAAATCCAATCATATGTCTACACGTGACATTTGTGAAAGAACAAATGTAAATTAAAAACTCAGAAGATGAGATTCGAGAATCCAAATTTCATGGGACATAAGTTACAATGTGTTAATTTTTTAATGTATTACTACTTACTAATATATATAAATGTATAACCTTATATGAATATTAGTCTTTTTTGATTCCTCACTAACACCATCAGGCTTCTTATGACACTCAAACATTATACATGAATTTTTTTTTTCATGAAGCTACCCATGGAAAAATTTTGGGAGTCATAGGATGCCTGGAGAGGCCATGGATGCATGATTGGGCTTGAAATTTAACCACTATGGACTAGGCATTACCTGTTGCTCTATTCTAAGAGTTGAGGAAATCTATCTTCATAGATCTGCACTTCTAGATTAAGTCAGTGTTGTCATTGATTTCAATTGTAATGCATACCATTGTGATGCAGATGAGTCCCTATGTTGTTGAAGCTCCTTGCTACACGTGACCACTTGGTAATAGTAGGAGAATCTCAAGAAAAATCAACTTTGGAGTTATTGATGATGGATAGAGGGCATATCACGATGGATAAAATATTCAATAGCTATTAAGTGCTAACAGATATGAATCAACTATGAGATGCATATAGGTACCAAGCAACTAATCTCATGATACTGAAGGACACTTTAGATCAAAATATACTCATGATCCACATACTATCTCGCATCTCAAAAAGATGAGTTCTACACATAGTGACCAATATAATGAACATATAGCAAAGAGGGTACAAAAGGACATTCATAGGATAATTTGAAGTATTTATGAACACTGCACCTTGAGGAGATGCATCAACAAATGAGTGGGATAATTGGGAAATGCCCAAAACTAGTGTTTATAAACACTTCAATGACTTGAGTTTCAAAACTCTTCCACACTAAGATTACAATAGTGAAAGAACCGCTAATACCCCAACAAAGAGGGTGGGAGGGTGGAAAAATGTGGTAAAGGGTGGGAGAAGTATGAAGAAGAAGGGTGGGAGGGTGGGTGAAATAAGGCCCTAAATATAAAAAATTGATGGCAACGGCTTCTCTCAATGAGGGGAACGTGAAACCACTAACATCTCAAGCACCACCACCACCAAAACGACCACCAAAATTGGTGAGAGTGTGCCATTTACTTTTGGTCAAGTTCACTTTAGCTTGACCAAAGAAAAATTAAAAAATGAGCTTCATCCAACTTAGGAAACTTTTCTTAAAGACTTGAGTTTTAAGTTCTTGAGAAGTGTTAATCTGATGAACAATTTCTAACTCCTTTTTCTTTAAGGATGTTCTGAACTCTTTTTTAGGAAACTATAAATATTTCCTTATCCATTGAAGTAAACTCAAATGTATAAATCAACTTAGACTTAGCATCTTTGAAGATTACATGGGTCTTGCATAGTAACATCTATATGGAATGTTAGGTTTTGAAAAGCGAAAAGAAAGAACCAAAACTTTGTCCAACCAAATCAAACTTCTAAGACACCTTAAACTAGTTTGAATAAAGCTCTATGTCACTCAAGACTTATTTTTTAAAATATATATTTCAATAACGTACTAAACCATTTTTTCTCTTTAAGAGAACTAAATTGGATTCTCAAAAAGATTCTTCGAGTTAAATTAAACATCATCCAATCGTGAGAGACTATTGTGGTATTATCATCAATGTGTTGACCCACCAAGTTTCCATTGATGATGTTTCTCCTTTACTCAAAACTTTTATGCTTCAACTAGGACTAAGTTTATATTTCCTCTATTCAATCTCTTAAGAATTCCTTTTTTGAAATGCAATTTTTATGCATAACTTGATTCAAGAGATTGATTTCATTGAGTTACATTATGAACTTAATGTTTTCAAAGGACTTAGTTTGTCTAACCTCCCTTGAAAAGATCTTTACCCTTGGTCTTGTTCAAGCTTTATAGGGTTCGCTTCTAATATGAATGTGAGAATAAAACTCTCCTTCATTCTTTATCCTTTCTTTCAGTATAGGTACATTAACTTTTTGTACATTGCTAAGAAAAGGATAACTTGATTTAAGCTTTCTATGCATGATGAGTTCTTTTCTTTAAGACCATCAAAAGTTAATTTCTTAAAGGGAGTTAGCATTTTACTGTCCTATACTAGTGGATACTTTCTGCAACCCATAAAAATACATCATTCTTTTGGCTCTCTTACAAAGTTTTTAATGCTCTCTTGATCATTTCTAATGCTTTTTTCTTTAACTCGTGTTGGTGCCAATTTTGAGAGATAATAATAAGGTGCTCTATGCTCTTTTCACACCTATTTGGTTTTTGCAAAGAAATTTATAGGCCAAAAATATAAGGTATCTCTAGCCCCTCATATCTCTTGATGCCTTATTTTGGAAGATTATGATTCCAAAACTCTATCCTTTTGTGTAATATTCCATAATAAAGTATAATCTTATACTTACTTAAAGAATTATGACCTTAATTACTCCCATAATTTATGTGGCAATTATCATTGTCTATTGCCGATTATATATTAGCTCTTTAGAGTTTGTTTCTAAAGTCTTTAGAGTTCTTTCTCTCTTATAACTTCATTACATCATTCTTATATCCATTTCTTATAATGATAATATTAGAATATAAATGGTAGATAATGACGAACTAATCAAGTCCAACTTGTAAATTAAAATCAAGATTGGCTTGCTTCCAATCTCCTTTTGAAGGTCTCTTTACCTTCCAAATTGAACTCTACTTCAACTTTAATTTTATATGCACCAACTTCAATATTTTTCATGCATGCCTAATCCTTTCAATTGGGTACATGCATGATGTATGCAAAGAAATAAACTAGTGAGTTTCCCTCATGCATATGCATGCATGACACTTGTAGTTGTATGTGCTTGCATACATGTAGTTGCATGTGCTTTCATGCATGTACTTGCATATGCTTGCATGCATGTAGTTGCATATGATTGCATGCATGTAGTTGGCAATAAAAAAATAATTTTTAGAAAGGAGTGCTACAAGAATCCATTTTTTGATGCACAATCATTATTTTGAAAACCAACTCTTTGTGGAGGTGCATGCTAATGCATGAAATGATAACTTCATTATTTTGGTTTATAATTAATCTATTGAAATCCTTCCTAGTTAAATGTCCTTTTAAGTTTAAGTGCAAGATGATGAAGACATGATCAAACGAGCACTAAAGCCAAGCATTAATTAGATTTTAGCTACATCCTTCCTTTTCCTTGAGAAGAATCATCCTTCTCATTCTTGCTCGTAACTTTGCTTGTGATGCTCCCAAGTTATACCTTCCTTCGTCTTAAAAGGAGCCATCTTCCTTCTACTACGAGTAAAAAAGAAAAACGCTTGGAGATTTCCTCATGGATTAGGACTTGATTGAGGAAGAAGAAACGTGTATCATATGGAGAGACAACAAAAGAGGCCCAAGCCTCTCAAAGTGCATGAATATTTGATCCTTCATTTATGATGGCTTTATCTCTCTGAGCAATCATATGAGTTCAGAATGGATATGCTCTAATTCTTTGGTTCTCTCTTCATGAGAAAGTTGCTTGCTTTTGTTCCGTGCAATCATGGGTTTTGCAAAATATCATCATAATGTAAATAAATGTGAGTTGTCACATGCATGAGTCAATAGCATATGTGGTTAGGCAATAAACCTCTGCATTTCATGTAACACGCTCAATCCTCAGTGATGTCTGCTCGTGAGAAAGAAGTAAACACACCTTTTTACTATCGCAATCACAAAAGAGAAATCACACATTTCTGCTTATGGAATCTCATCGGATAGTTCACTTTGTGTAGATTATTCTCCATACTCTTAACAAAGTTTTGCTTCTACTCTTTCGTTGATGATGGGAGGCAATCCAAATGTCGTAACCTTTCAGGAGTTAGTCTCCATTTTGCCATAGGAAGATTAATCTAGGTAGAAAATTTCAATTATGCATGTTGTAGATCATGCTTTCTTAGCTAGTTAGAAGGATAAAGGTAAATGGAGCTTGTCTACCGGTAAGCAAAAATCTAATAATGCTACACAATCAAAGAAGGAAGAAAAATTTTACAAGAAGACAAAAAGTCAGAAATAATTTTGCAAGTACTACAAGGGAGGTGATCATGTAATACAAAGTTGTCCTAAATTGGCTACAAACGAGGAAAAGAAGAAAGAAGCAGAAATGGTTGTTGTAGAGGGCTCTACACTTAAAATGGAGTCTACTAATCTTGTTAAAAATCAAGAATGGGCATTTACTACTCATTGCACTATGACCCATCTTCTCATGAGCAGTGTATGTCTATAGTAAACTTAGATGTTGGCTACTTTAATAGTGGTGCAACCAAACATATTAGCTTGCAACACAACTTCTTCACTTCACTTGAGCCTACTCCTATAGGGAATATTGTCGCAGGTGCTAAAAAATCCTATTATCTTGTCATGGGAGTTCATAGTGTATGTCTATAGTAAACTTAGATGTTGGCTACTTTAATAGTGGTGCAACCAAACATATTAGCTTGCAACACAACTTCTTCACTTCACTTGAGCCTACTCCTATAGGGAATATTGTCGCAGGTGCTAAAAAATCCTATTATCTTGTCATGGGAGTTCATAAGATCATTTTGACTACTACTCACGGTAATTATTTCACATTGTCAGATGCCATATATGTGATAGGGATCAAGAAATATATGTTGTCAGTTTCAGCACTAGCTAAGATTGTCTTGGTTTTCATTCAATGGTGATATTATCATTGCTTCTGACATTTTATATCATGGAATGTATAAGCTCATAGATTATGCAAAATCTATGAATGATTCAACATGTGCTATTCATAATTCTCATGTTATCTCGAATGCAAAAATTTTTCATGCATGCTTTGGTCATATGAATCTTGCTAGTTTGCTTCCCTTGTAGAAATCTGAAAAGGTGTTTGCTCTAGACAAACTTGAGGCACCTTCTAAAGATGTCTATGAAGGTTGTACTTTGAGCAAAATAAAGCATTCTTTCTTCCCAAAAGATGGTTTAGTTAGAGCTTCACATGATTTGCATCTTGGTCATAGTGATGTTTGTGGTCCTATGTAGACACCTTCATTTGGTAATTACCTATACTTCATAACTTTCATTGATGACTTTTCTAGGCATGCATGGGTTTATCCATCGAAAGCAAAGGCTGACGTGTTTGCATTAACTAGCTCTTAGTTATGGATCAAAATTTGTCAGCATTTGAAATGGACACCCTCTATTCTCATCTGAGGGGGGGGGGTATATGTCTTTTGAGTTTAATGCATTTTTGGCTGAGCGGTGTTGATATATTTAGGTAGTGATGTGTGTGAATACACTAGGACTACCGAGGTATTTTTTTCCCTCTTTAGGAGGTTTTTTTCCCCCGGCTTGTATATATGCCTATAGTCCTAACAAGCGACTTATCTTTGTACGTTCTAGTGGTAATACATTCACAATTGTGTGTTGTGCTCCAAGTTTCTTCTTCTTCTTCCTTGTGCTATTTGCTTGCTTCCATAGAACTCAAACTCCAACAATTGGTATTAGAGAAGGTCACCGCTTCATTTAAGGCATCCTCGACACCCCTCCGGTCACAATCTTAAAATTGCACAAAATTTGGTGAGCATACTCAAAGTAGCTTCGCTTTGTGCTATCGAAATCGCAATCTGAGCTCGTTTTGGCCTCCAAACACACTATCATAGTGCTTGTGCAGGCAATTTTGTCTTTTTATGCCAAAAACATATACAGGTTTTGGTTCACCAATAGAAGCATCTCGAAGTCTGCTACAGGTTTAGCAAAGCTCGATGAGGAAGTTGTGTTCAACTTTTTGATATACAATCATTTTTTTGCATCAAGGTATTTTAGTTAGTGGCCATGGCTGAAAGCAGTGATGTATTTCGCATGTTGGCTATTGATGATAAGTTGGATAGTACCAATTACCGATTATAAGCTCTTTTCGTCCTCCAAACACACTATCACAGTGCTTGTGCAGGCAATTTTGTCTTTTCGTACCAAAAATATAAATAAGTTTTGGTTCACCAATATAAGCATCTCGAAGTCTGCTACAGGTTTAGCAAAAATCGACGAGGAATTTGTGTTCAACTTTTTGAGATACAATCATTTTTTTGCATCAAGGTATTTTAGTCAGTGGTCGTGGCTAAAAGCACTGATGTATTCCGCATGTTGGTTGTTGGGGATAAGTTGGATAGTACCAATTACCCATTATGGGCTTATATGATGTGTCATGTATTAGTTGCAAAGGGACTATGGAATATTGCATAGGTTGTTGAAAAATGTCCCATGACACCTGCAAACACAGTTGCTGAAGGTGATGCAGAGTGTGTTGAAGATGAAGATATTATTCATGATCTTGTTCGTGCTAGGATTCCTGCTGCACCTACTATAGAGCAAATTTGTTGGGATGGCAGAGATGCTTAGGCACATGCATTGATAGCCTTCTCTGTCAAACATGCAATTATTCCTCACATTCACTCTTGCAAAATAGCTAAGGATGCTTGGGATACACTTACCATTTTATATTAGGAAAGTAATGAGGCTCGTGTTGCTTACCTCCGAAAAAACTTGGAGAGTGAGCACATAAATGAAGGAGATTTTGTGGACAATTTTCAAACAAAGATCAAAGATTTGAAGGAACAATTGATTTTTGCTGATGAAGTCTTGCCTGACAGTTCACTTGTGCAGATTGTTTTGAATGGTCTTCCCAATTCATACCAAATTTTTGCTTCTACTCTTTGTTTGATGATGAAAGGCAATCCAAATGCCTTAACATTTGAGGAGTTAGTCTATGTTCTATTGCAGGAAGGTCACTCTAGGTAGAACAGGTCCATTATGCATATTGCAGATCAAGCTTTCATGGCTAGTCAGAATCATGAAATGTACATCTATCATCAACAAATTTCACAACCAAGCCAATCTTGGCTAATGCAAAAATTGGTAACAATTTTTTCTTGATCCCTAGCACAAATAAAGCATCTAACAATGTAAAAGAACTACCATCATCAGTAGTTAGAATGATCTTATCAACTCCCATAACAGGATAAGAGGAGTTGTTGGCATATGTGACAGTATTCCCTGAAGGGGTAGGCTCAAGTGAAGTGAAGAAACTGCATTACATGGTAATATGTTTGGTTGCCCCACTATCAAAGTACCAAACATCTGAGTCTAGTATAGGCAAGGCTACTCGTGAGAAGATGGGTCAAAATTGCAAACAATATCAAACACCCATTCTTCATTCTACACAAGATTAACAGACTTTGTTTTTGGTGTAGAGGCCTCTGCAACAACCATTCCAACCTCTTTCTTCTTTGCCTCTTTTGCAACTAGTTTTGGATAGCTCTTTATGACATGATCATTTGCTTTATAGTATTTGCAAAACAATTTCTATTTTTTTGTTTTCTTTTCATCTTTGTCATCCTTCTTTGATTGTGCAGAATTAGCAGATTTCTACTTACTAGTAGAAGAGCTCTATTTTCCATTTCTTATGCACATTTACATGATGCACTTGTTGATGAGAGGATGAACTTGTTGATGAGAGAGCTGATATTGAGGAGGAAAAAATTATGCCAAAATGGCTAGTGCAAACTTTGCATGATAGCAAATTAGATGCACCTCTGTCATATCATACTCGTTCTGGCTCTCATAGTGTTTCTTTTGCATCAGATTGCTATGTTATGGCTGCTTCTAGTCTCTATGGTAAGAATGAGCGTGTTTTGTTTGATGACGCACAAAATTCAGAAAATTGGATGGTTGCTATGCAATTTGAATATGATGCGATAATGAAGAATGGTACCTGGTCTTTATGTGAATTGCCTCCTGGAAAGAAGGCCATTGGCACTAAGTGGGTATACAAGTTGAAGTGTAATCTTGATGGAACAGTTGACAAGTATAAGGCTAGGCTTGTTGCAAAGGGTTATGCTCATGAAAGAGGCATTGATTTTGATGAGACCTTTGCTCCTGCATGTCGAATGACTACTGTTCGTAGCATTTGTGCACTTGCAACCCATCGTGATTGGAATGTACATCAGTTGGATATTAAAACTACATTTTTTATTGGTGATTTGCATGAAGAAGTATATGTTTTTCAGCCCCATAACTTTGTGCAGAAAGGGCATGAAAACCAAGTGTGCAGGTTGAAAAAGGCATTATATGGTTTGAAACAAGCACCATGTGCTTGGTATGAAAATATACATGCCTATCTGATTGCACATGGTTGCCAACAATCCAATCGAGAGCACCTTATATGTTAAGCATGCAAACGATGTGCTTCTGATCATTGTTGTGTATGTTGATGACATGTTTTTCATTGGTCCTCATGAGAAGCATATTGCTGATTTTGAGGCTGATCTGCATGCCTCATTTGAGATGTCAGATTTGGGGCATTTGCATCATTATTTGGGCATTCAGTTTATGTAAAATTGATGGTGGAATAGCTTTGTTTCAAACAAAATATATTGACATATTATTGCAGCATTTTGGCCTTGAAGACTGTAAACCCATTGCCACTCCTATCAAGATAGGTTTATGGGTTAGTCTTCATGATGCCGGAGATGCATTTGCTGTTGTTCTCTATCAACACACTATTGGATGCTTGATTTACTTATGCACTAGTTGGCCATATATTCACTTTGCTATCTCACAGAAGAGTAGTTATAGACCTTTCCACAAAGGCTCTGCCTAGGGAGAAGTTTGAAGCTTTCCGCAAAGCTTTGGGCTTACTTTCTTTTATCAATTGACTTATCTTTGTACATTCTAGTGGTAATACATCCAGAATTGTGTGTTGTGCTCCAAGCTTCTTCTTCTTCATTGTGCTATTCGTGTGCTTCCGCAGACCTCAAACTCTAACAAGCAAGGGATAAAACATTAATGCATAGTGCCATAGAGAACTCAACACAATGGCATTGAGAGGAAGAAGAAGTTGCTCATGGAAATGACAATGTGTATGGTTAAAAGTCTCACTTTACCACATAGCCTTTGGCTTGAGGTGATTATGTGTGGATCATATGTGCTTAACATATAGCCCACCACAACATTCAATCTATCACTGCATATGAGGCTTGCCTGAACAACAATGTAGAAAATTGGATGATAAGGCTATGAAATGTATTTTTGTTGGGTACAGTTTTAAAAGCATAGGCTATCATCTATATCATCTATAGAGTAAATGCATTCCTAGTTAGATGTGATGTTGTTTTTGTGAAAGATGTAATTGTGCCCTTAGTTTCATGTACCAAGGAGACATCATTAGCTCAAAGGCTGTGTATGACACTTTGCTGCCTCTTTTTAGATTGGGTTTACTTCATAAAAAACAAATTGGATGTGTTTACATGTTTCAAAGCATTCAAGGCAATGGTAGAGAAAGAAATTGGTACATATATCAAGAAGCTAAGGTGCGATGGAGGGGGATAATATTTTTGCAATGATTTTTTTGATTTTTTTATGGATCGAGGCATCAAAAGGCAAGTAACATGCAGGCACACCCCAACAAAATGGGATAGCAGAGGGAAAGAATAGATACATTGCAGAGATTGCTATAGCAATGCTTAACAAAATGAATGTACCTAACATGTTTTGGAGTGATGCAAAAAATACCGCCGTGTATCTTATGAATAGGGCTCCTACCTCAGGGATCCATGGCTTGACACCATATCAAGCCTATTATGGTAAGAAACCTGATCTTTCCCACTTGAAGATATTCTGATGTACTTGTTATGTACATGTGCCAAGTGAATTGAGGCACAATGTACAACCAAAGGGGGAAAAGCGTGTGTTTCTAGGATATTCAAATGATCATAAAAGTTACAGGTGCTTCAAACCAAAGGACTTGAGGATCTCAAGGGATGTGGCATTTGATGAGCTACTCCTTTGGTATAAGAAATATGACTGTATGCAGGAGTATGAAGAAGAAAAGCATGGATGCGATGAAGAACAAATCAACCTAAAGCTAAGCAGCCCAAGGTGTTCCATCATAGTTCAAGCATGACCTCACCATGGAGGGGGAGATCTTCATCAAGCTACAAAACATAAACAATCAACAAAGGCAAAGCAACATTGGTAGAGTTGGATGAAGAAGGGAATGAAGTTGAAGACGATAAAGAACACATGATGGAGAAAGAAGCCACATCAAAGAAGGAGATCAAGTACCCAAGGAAAAGGAGGTTTATTCCTCCAAAATGTGAAGAAAGGAAGTCTTATAGGGTTAAGTATCCAACTCAAAGGTTTACTTATGATTCTTCCATGGAAACTCATTATGCATATATGAACAAAGTAGTAGAAGATCATGAGCCTGATTGCTATAAAGATGCAAGCAAGTACACAAAATGGAAAGAGGCAATTCAAGAAGAGATCAATGCACTTGAGGAGAATCAAACATGGACTCTAGTGCTCAAGAAGGAGAGCATGAAGGTAATAGGTAATAATTGGGTGTATAAAGTAAAGAGGAATTCAGATGGATCTATTTCTAGGTTCAAAGCAATATTTATGGCCAAGCGTTTTGCACAAACCTATGGAGTGGACTTTGAAGAGACATTCAACCCCTTGGCAAAGATGAGCACAATTAGGACACTCATTGCAATGGCTGCAAGCAAAGGATGGAAGCTCTTCCAATTGGATATCAAGAATGCCTTTCTCAATGGAGACTTGGAGGAAGATGTATACATGGAGCAACCACATGGTTTTGTTCATAAAACGTTTCCATGTCATGTTTGTAGGTTGAAGAAGGCACTTTATGGCCTAAAGCAAGTTCCAAGGGCTTGGAACCAAAGATCGGTGGACTATTTGATCAAATGTGGTTACAATCAATGCAAGGTGGATCCATCTCTCTTCATCAAACAAAGAGGAGAATGTGTAGCCTACATGTGTGTGTGTATGTAGATGATCTCATCATCACAGGTAATGATGCAAGGGGCATTGAGGAGATCAAGGAAAAGCTTGGAAAGGAGTTTAGGATATGTGATCTTGGAGATCTTAGGTATTTTTTTGGCATTGAAGTTGTATACAAAGAAGAAGATATTATGCTCATACAAAGGAAGTATATTCTAGAACTACTTGAGAGGTTTGGGATGCTACATTGCAAGCCTACTTCAAATCCCATGAAAGTTAATGTAAAGCTAAGATCCATTGATGGAGAACCATTAGAGGATGTAACTTTGTATCAATCTATTATAGGCTCTTTCAATTATGCCACAATAATATTAGGCCCAACATAGCATATGGAGTTGGAGTGTTAGCATAGTTTATGCATAGTCCAAGGACTACACACTTACAAGCTGCAAGAAGAATGTTAGGATATGTCAAGGCCACTATAAATGAAGGATTGTTCTACTCATTTGATGATGGTATGCAGGTCAAAGCTTACTCCGATGCAGATTGGGCCGGTTCAAAGGAAGATAGAAAGAGTACAAGTGGTTACCTAGTCATGCTAGGTAGCAAGATCATCTCGTGGATTTCAAAGAAGCAACCCATAGTGGCATTAACTTCCACCGAGGTTGAGTATAGAGCTTTGGCTCAAGTCACATGTGAGATAATATGGTTTAATAAGTTATTTATGGAGCTAAATTTTCAAGTTGACACATATCCAATTTTTTGTGACAATATGAGTAGCATTCATCTAGCATCGAATCCTGTCTATCATGCTAGAACCAAGCATATTGAAGTGCATTATCACTTCATAAGGGAAAGGGTGATATCCAAGGAAGTTTCAATACATCATATTGGTACCAAGGACCACATTTTTGACATGTTTACAAAAGCTTTGGATGGAATGAAGATTTCAAAAATTCAAGTAATGCATCAACATGAAAGAGCTTGGATGAGGACAAACAATTGAAGCTTGAGGGGGAGTGTTAAAAGACAAGCTTCAAGTTAAACATTCGTGGGAAATCAATCATGTATATGTGGAGCAATCGAATGAAGCCATAACCAAAGAGATTCCATCAAGAAAAGTCACTCAACCACTCCCTAAGTCATCTCAACTAAGTCCTCCAAGTTAGACGGCTAATTTAAAAAGGTAGTTCCTAGATTTTAGGGGCACACTTCTCACTATTAAAAAAAGCATGTATCTCGACTTTTTTGGGCCATCTTCTTGGAGTTTTAGCTCATGTGAAGTGAGCACTAAGTTCTCTAGTTGTAATAAGCAATCCCTTTGCTTAACCTATCCCTTTGCTTGCTTGTTTGTTTTCTTTGAATAGACATATCTATGTGTGTGCACAGGCAATGTTGCAACTCTCTACCCCTGAGTTGTTAGCATTGGTTCTCCCTTGTGATCTATTACTTTGATGTAAATCTTGTGTCATTGGATAACTATTAGAGTCTATTGTATGTTGACCTATTCTCTGGATCACTCTCTATGTATTTTGCGAAAAACATTCATTTTAGTGTGAAATTGGGTGATTGATATCTCCATCGGTGTGTAGGCTCTGTTGGAACTATTTTGCTCTCTGTTGTAAGGGCTGGTTCTCCTTCTCTATTTATCCATTTGCTATTCTTTTGGTGTCATTAGATAGCTATTAAAGTGCTTTCATGGTGACCAAATTTTGAGAATCCTTCTCTATATATTCTCGGAGAGAATCTTGCTCAAGTGAAGTGAGGTCTCTGTTTGACTAGCAGCTATGAGCATTCAACTACTTGATGGTGTGGAAATTGTTTATGTTTGTGTGAGAATCCATTTGGAGTGAAATTTAGTTTTTTGGAAAGCTCTTGGTGTATAGGTTTGCAAAAGCTCACTCACGTTCTCTGCATATGCTATGAGAAATATCATTTTTGGTGTGTAGAGGTCAAAGAAGGATACCTATGGAGGTCATTCACGCTTCCCATTGATAGAGGTTAAGATACTTCCCCCATCATATATGTATATGTATATGTATACGTATATGTATATGTATTTGTATATGTATATGCATATGTATACATATATGTATATGTATATGTATATGTATATGTATATGTATATGTATATGTATATGTATATGTATATGTATATGTATATGTATATGTATATGTATATGTATATGTATATGTATATGTATATGTATATGTATATGTATATGTATATGTATATGTATATGTATATTGTTAAACGCTGTGTTCTAACTGTCAGAACGCGTTTAAACGTTATTTGGGTTCTTGGGAGTGGAAGGGGTCTGTAAAAACAGAGGCCCTATACTTGGTTCCCAAAATAACTATTTCAGATACAACAATATACTGATACTGAGAGTTCTATCAAGCTTATGTTGTACTTAGACATCTATAGTTCACGTTTAGCTCGGCCAACGTGTACCGAATACACTAAGATACTATATTGCTCTGCACCTAAACTTACCGAAAATACTAGAGACAAGAGTAATAGCTCAACCTTTACCGAATAGGTACCACAATCCAATCAACATCCGAAGACACAGAAAAATTCACTTGCTTTAGATACACCGTACTAAAGGTTCAATATACAACCCAAGAAACCCTTACTATAGCTTACCCCTTACCAAATGATGACAGATCCCCATGCTGAAGACAACACGATTCCACACCATGTTAGAAACACTACCACGGTTACACAGACTTCACCAAACAACTGACAGAACATTCCAAGAACGAGTACTAACGCAATACGCGTACTTAACACAACAATCACAATACGGATTCGCAGACGATTCACTTCAGACAACAGACCGAGTGATCTACTGGATGTAGATGATACTCACAACCGCAATAGGTACCAATAGACAACAGACAAGACGAGACACAGATACACACAAAATATTCAGAAATTAGGCAACAAACACCACAGTAATGCTCAGCTCTAATCACCCAGACAGACAGTCTGGTGATCTTCCCGAACGACTGAAGTATCTTCTTTCATTGCTTTATATAAGAGTACAAGTTCTATGTGTAACAACTTTTCGTACGTGCGCAGGGATATAAAAAGATTCTTGATTTTACAACTGCCAATCCGGTGGCCAATTAACACTCTGGCACGCACGGTGGAATCGAACCCGCAGGTTTTTACAGAATTACTGTTCTTCTAAAATGCCTTCTAAGTACATATTTCTGGCTAATCTAAAGGTGCGGGCGATCTTTTTCTTTAGAGTTTCTAGCATTTGTTTGAGGGTATCCGGTTCTACTAGCTGTGCATCTACTCTTACAGAACTTAAAGCTATGGCTTCGGTGAGCAAAATCTCTGCGTGAGTCTGCAGAAAAGCCTCTTGTAAGTAGAAGTTGTTCGATAAGGCCGCATCTCTGGATATCTTCATTTCTGCAACCTGCTTCTGCATATTGATTACTCTTTCTTTTTGATTGTCAAGCTGATTTTCTCTTTGTTCGATCTCCTGGTTTTGGAATTGTATCGTTGTGGAGTAGGCATCTCTTTCTCTTCGAAGACTTGCTATTTCTTTTTGTACTTGAGCTTCTTTTGTCAGTTTTTGCCGTAGAATGTCGTTTACCTCGTCGAATTCTATTTTACATTTCTAGAGTTCTTCAGCTCTTTGCATTGCCAGCTCGTATTGTTCTTGGCCTTTTTGTACCACTTCGTCGAGCTTCACTCTGGTCTCTTCTTTTAAATTCCCTAATGCGACTCTGGCATCCTCCTTATCCTGTAGCTCTAGCTTCAATTGACTGATTTCGGCAGTAGCATTATCTAATAATTTTTCCTTCTTTGTGAGCTCAGCCATCACCGCATCTCTCGGACTGGTAACCCTTTCTTGTTCGGTGAGTCTGGCCTGTAATTCCTTCAACTGTTCTTGTAGGGATTGGTTTTCGGCTTTGGCTATGAGCAATTCTTCTTGTAGGGGGCTTATATCAGCGTCTAGTACATCTACTTTATGTTGTAACTCATTTCGGATGTTATTCATGACTTCTCTCATTTGGATTGGCAATTGTTGTGATAAATTAATGAGAAGTTGCCCCATTGAAGCTAACTCAGAGAATACAGGGATGGATGGGAGGGGAGGAGGGTGACGAGGTTGGGAAGATGATGCTGTGAGGAGTTGTTGGGAGTTCGGTGGAGAGTAGTTAGGTGATGAGGAAGAAGAGGCAGCGGGTTCGGTGGGGTGGATAGGTTGGATAGGAATAATGGGGTCGAGTGGCGGCTCCGGTGGAGGAGTGGGAAGAACAAAATTTGACTGTGTTACCTTATCTATGGGGTGTTGTGCAGTGTCTGCGGCTGTGGACTCAACTGCCTTAAGCAGCTCTTCGAAAACTTCTTTAGCAATTTGTTCCTCATCTTCTTGATGTTGCTGCTCAGACTGTTGCTGGGATGCTTCTTCTGTAGAGCTTGTGTCGGCTTCAGTATGATCCTCCTGTTCTTGTTGCCCTTCTGACGATGATTGCGTGGATGATTCATGCTTCATAGATGTGGCGGTGTCATGGTAGGTTTCTTCGTCTTGCTTTTCTTCTTCTTTGTCATTTCCTTCGTTTCGTTCGGCTGATCCCTCGGCTTCACTTTCAGATGAACTGATCCTGATTCTTTTCCGGTGGAAGAGTTGATTTATCTCCTCTTCATCTTCTTCATCGTCCTCCAGGATCTGAGCAGACTCTCTTCATGACGCAGAATCGGTCCTCTGGGTGGGGGTTGTGCTACAAGAATGGCCGGAAACAAGAAGGATAGGATATGAGGGAGTCTCGATCTTGGCATTCCGCCCTTGTTTACTTGTTTGATGATTGCCACGCATTCTTTGTGAATGCGGTGGAAGAAGTATGACGCAAAATTCACTGGTTCTTGGGCAGCTAAGTCTATGGCTGAGTAGAAGGGACGAGATATGCCGTAAGTTCGCTTTTGGAGGTTAAGGATTGCTACTAAGAACTGAAGGGCGGATCTCTCCAGTTCCGGTCGACATAGAATCGCGTATTCGTTTGATGAATACCTAGGGAACAATTCTATCATCGTTGCTATAGGGAGGTTCGGGCCATTTTCCCGACCTTGCGAAGGGAGTCGAAATGACTCAGTGAAAGTTTGGAAGGTGATTACGGTTGTTGTAGGTAAGGATGTGATCGGCCAACTCTGCTCTGTAGCAGGTGTGTTGGCGATGGCAGAGATGATCTGGGCAAAGAAGGGGTGGGATTCCACTGAATGCCAAGGCAGTTCAGCGAAATTGGATAGTCCATGGTTGCGCAGGAACTCTCCTACGTCGGCAAGGATTCCATCCCGGAAAGCGGCATAGTTAGCCAAAGCTTCCATGGCGCAAACAATGACAGTAAGCACAAAACGCAAACACACAGGGTATACACAATCATACAAAGCACGCAAACACAATAGCGATTTTTGGCAAAATGGAGAAGGTTAAGTAGATGCAATGTAGTGGAGAGTAATCAAAATTACTAATCATCGTGCGGCGTTGAGATGATAACTTCTTAACTTCGGTGTGCATGCATGAACAGCTCGAAAGGGTAGGACGGCGGTGGACATAATTAGGTATCAAAACGCGGGTATTTATTGATTTATTTTATTAAGCTCGCAAAAACAAAAGAAAAGAAAAGATAAGAAAATAAAAGAAAAGAAAATGCCAAAAGACGTGGCCAACCGCGAAACGTTTCAGTGTGGATTAGATGCTTGTTGATACGGCCGCAGCTTTGATCCATTTATCACCTTTGGAAGAGGAATTCCGATCAAAGTGGTCAACCGAAAAGTTGCTCGGCCTACTTGTTCAGCAATCCGGTAGGGACCAAACCATCATAACTTGAATTTTCCAGCAGAGCGATTAGACTTTGCATTGTAAAAGAGTACAAGTTGCCCCACCGTAAAAACTGGAGTCTTCAGATATCGATCATGTGTTCGAGCTTGTCTTAGCTGTACTTCCTGAATAGTCATGAAACTTTGCCATCGATGCTCGTCTAATTCTCTGAGTGTATCCAACCGAAATGACAGAGAGTCTTCCGGTAAAATATAACGATTATTACTGAGGATTGCCGGTGGTGTAATAGGGCCAATGAAATCTAAACCCCACTTTTGAAAAGGTTCCAATGGCAGGACAGGTTGTAGAGGGAAATACTGGCGTGGTAACGGCTGTCCAGATCTTTGACAGTTATCACATTTTTTGACAAACTGTAATACATCCCTGTACATAGTAGGCCACCAGAGTCCACTCTACAGAATCTTCCGGTGTGTTAAGTCTGCAGCAAAATGGCCATCGGAAGGAATTGAGTGAGCCAAAGTAATAACTGAGTTAACTTCGTGTGGAGGAATACAATGAAGTAAAATTCCAGTATGATCCACATAGTATAATTCTCCAGCAATCAACCGAAATTGGCGGCTGAAAACTGCAATTTTCTTGCGTATTGTCGTAGAAGTCTGAGATGGAAGGCATCCATCAGTGAGAAAGGTCAGTATCTGATCATAGTATGTAGATGGCATAGGCGGGTCTCTAAGCGAGATAGAAAATCTGCTAAGGCATGTGAACTGCCTGGCCGATGAATAACTTCGTAGTCAAACTCTTGTAAAAGCAGAACCCATCGTGCTAATCCACCACCTAGATGCTGTTGCCGAACTAGATAGACAAGTGCAGTATGATCTACATGGAAAGTGAATTTACGGCCCAACAAATAATGCCTAAATTTCTTGACAGAATATACTAGACCTAGACATTCTCTTTCTGTTACAGAGTAATTCTTTTCAGTAGGGGCCAATCTTTGACTTGCATAGTACACTGGTATGAACCACTTATTGGTTTGTTGCATTAGAACGCTGCCAATTGCTATATCTGAAGCATCAACAAATACATGAAAGCGGTGATCCCAGTCAGGAGGCTGTAAGATGGGAACCTGTGTTAGTAATCCCTTTAGACGATCAAAAGCAATTTGACATTCCTGGGTCCACTCAAATTGTTGAGGAGTTTTGGTGATTAATCTGTTCAATGGTATTGCCAAATGAGCAAGCCACCGTAAGTGTCGTCCATGCCATCTTACTTGGCCCATGAAGCGCATTACTTCCTTAGGTGTAGTGGGCACAGGTGCTTCTAACACAGCTGAAATTTTATCTAGGTCAACTTGTATACCTTGTGCAGATACAATGTGGCCAAGTAGTTTACCACATGAAACCGCAAACACCGATTTGCTTGGGTTCAAACAGAGTCTGTATTCTCTGCATTTTTCAAAGCAACACCGTAAATGGAACAAGTGTGCTTCCATCTTGCCAAATAACGAAAAATCATCAAGGTAAACTTGCATAAAGGAGGTAAGGTAAGATGAGAATATCTCCTGCATGCATCGCTGAAAAGTACTACGGGAATTTCTTAATCCAAACCACATAACAGTACACGCGAAAACACCCCAGTTGGTAATGAAGGCGGTCTTCGGTATATCCTGTTCAACCATTCTAACTTGATTATACCCACTGTATCCATCTAGGAATTAATACATTTCATGTCCTGCTACTCTATCAAGCATGGTATCCAGAAAAGGTAATGGGAAGGGATCAGGCATCGTAGTTGCATTCAGTTTCCGATAGTCTACACATATTCGTAGCTACTTATTCTTTTTAGGCACAATAACAATTGGTGAGATCCATTCAGCGTGCTCTACTGGTACAATGAATCCAACTTTGAGTAGTCTATCAAGCTCTGCTTTTACCTGTGATGCATAGTTCGGGTTCATTCGGTAGCTGGGTTGTTTGATTGGCTTTGCTTCCGGCTTTAGCATGACCCTGTGTTGGTAGATGCGCGGGTCCAGACCTTTCATATCTTTGTAATCCCATGCAAATACATCAGAAAATTCTCGAAGTAGTTGGATTAAATCGGCTTGAAATAACTCAGGTAAGCCTTCCTTTATCTTAACAGGACGTGGATTTTCTTCATCCCCTAAATTGTAGGTGGTCAGCTGATCTTCTGGAACATAGAATTGTCGAGGCTTCTCTGTATCCTCAGCTGGCTTAAAAAGTTGTTGTAGATCAGCGTCATCTATGGTAACCCTTTCTTCTTTCGTATCCTTTTCTGTTACAGGCATCACCGTACAAACTGCAAGATTCCAATTATCTACAACAGATTGTAGATCAACAGTTCCTAGGGAGATCAAGTCAATGTTATTTTTCAAAAATTCTTCTTCTTCATCATCGGACAACCCATCTAGCATATTGACTGGTTCTGCAAAATACAGTCTAGCATGCAACTCACAAGGTTGTATAGCATCTAATTTTACAACGTATTTACGATTACTATCTTTGAAAGTGAGTTCCTGTCCAGACCAATCTTGTATCATCTTCGCTTGCTTCAGCCAAGGATGGCCGAAAAGGAGATTATAATCAAGGGTGGATTCCGGTAATTCTAGGATGACGAAGGTCATCTTAAATGTGGTACGCTGCAAAGTTATTGGTACATTCCGGACAAGTCCTACTGGATGGACTCTTGATTGGTCGGCCATTCTGACAAAAAACTGAACTGGTTCGATTTTGGTCCATCCTAACTTTTTACACAGTGCGGCAGTAGCAATATTGACACCAGATCCTCCATCAATTAGTAGCTGTGTAATTTTATGATTTTTATACCATACTGTAATTAAAGGAACCGAATGATCTACCGTAGAATCAGGCTCTGGTTGCACTGTTGCTGTTGTTGGAATGCAAGAAGGCACAGAACTGAACTCTTGTTGGAATTGTTGTCGAACTCCCGGTACTAGTGCAAGTAATTGTCCGAGAGGCAGGGTAATGGACGCTTTAGATAGAATTTCCCAGGCCTTCTGTGATTGAATTGTAATTTCCACAGATTCTGAAGATGATGCACTGGCTGAAGATGATGTATCTGCTGAAGATGATGTGCCTGCTACTGAATTAAAATCTTGTTTTTGTATTTCTTCCCGAGTTAACGGAGCTTGGGTCACCGGAATAGGATCTCGAAACACTAGAGGTTCAGCGGTGGTCCATTGACTAGCCTTATCATACATCCTTTGTTGTTCATGTATGCCTGGTTCAAATATTTCTGCTGCTGGTTGCAGTTGTTTACCGGATCGGGTCTGAATCACTGTAGCTTGCGTTTCTACTGGTGTGATTTGTACCATATTAGTCATTGGGTTTTGACGTTCTTTCTTCCTCTGATCATACTCAGCTGCATCCTTACAAAATCTTCTAATGTGGCCAAATTCACCACAAAAGTGGCAGCGTGGTGGTGGCAAATTAGTATTTTCCTATGCTGGTCCGGCCTGCCAGCGGTTTGCATTATAGTTATTATTTCTCTGTCCTCTGTAATTCCGATAGCCTTGTTGCTGATTGTTTCTCATTTGAGGTGGTACATAATGATTGGCTGGCTGCCCTGGTTCCCGTATAATAGCATTGAAAGTTGCTGGTCCCTGTACTTTGGCATTATATGCGCAGTTTTCGGTGGTGTGTCCGGTAGTGTTGCAGATAGCACAAAACATTTGATTAAGTGCACAAGTGGCACTAGTATGTCCTGAATTCTTGCATGTAGTGCAGTACATCTGTCTGGTCGGGTCTTTGGTGACATTTTTATTTGCTTTTAACCACTCCAAATCTTCTATAAATCCTCCAACCTTGTTTTCAAGTTGCAAAGCCATTGCGATCACGGCATCTAGCGTCATAGCTCCTACACAGCGTATGATCATAATCTGTTTGAGTTGTGGAGTCAAACCATTGATAAACCATTGAGTGATTACGTCATCTGGTAGGTTGGCATGTGCTGGTGGTAATTGCCTCAAATGGGTTCTGAATAGAGTGGCATATTTATGCACGTTTGATTTATCTTCTGTCTATTGTTTTGCAGGTAGTCGAAATTTTTGGCTGGATTCTTCTTTAGCTTGAATCTTTGCAGAAATGCATCCCTTATTGCTTCATAGGTGCCGAAGTGGTTAATATCATATTCTGTAAGCCATTTGGCTGCTTCATTGACCAATGTAGACTGGAAGACAATAGCTTTATACGCTGGATCCGGTGGATGATTGAGCACTACGTAACTTATCTCAAATGCGCGTACATGAGCATCTGGGTCATCACCTGGAAATCCACCGAATTTAGTGTACGTTACTCCTGTTGGAGTCGACCTGGGTGGACATAGTTGTTGTTGTTGCTGTTGTTGCTGCTGCTGCTGCTGTTGTTGTTGTTGTCCGTTCATCGTGCTGATGGTTGTACGGTGACTATCTCCTGTATCTCGAGGCTGAATATCCGAACCGTCAGAGTCTGTATCAACCTGTGCACTTTCCGGTTCAATAATCTTGTTCAGTATATTTCGAACCTCAGTTTTGAACAAGCTACCTTCCTTCTTGATGTCAAATGTAGGAAGGCTTATTCCCAATAGCGGTGACTGGGCTGAAGATTCACCAAAAAATGGTAAACCATCACCGAAAAACTGCGATCTTTTAGCAACTGTT
>CM035435.1:84249903-84252403 GCA_020310875.1 Ceratopteris richardii
ATAGGTGGAAGTTCAACTAAAAGCAAGGATGCACAAGTTTTCTATGCAGGTAATCAAAGGGGCAAAGGAAGACGAGGACAAGGAAGGGGCAAAGGAAGGTTTGGATGAAGGCAAGGCCACTCAAGCAATCAAGGACATGAACAAGGCACCTCATCACAAAGAGGCAGAGGAAGAACAAGAGGAAGAGGAGGACGGCATCAACAAAACAGGAATCAAGATGGCAAAGGATGTTACATATGTGGCAAGTTTGGCCACTATGCTAGAGATTGCTACCAAGGAGGAAACCAAAGGAGCTATAATCAAGGATCTTCATACAAAGGCCAAGGTAATTATGCTTCCACAAGTTTAGAAAATGACAATCTCTTGATGATGCACATGAATGGGAATTCAAGCAAAGTAGATAACACTTGGTATATTGATAGTGGATGTAGCAACCATATGAGTTGGAATGCTTCTTGGTTTACTAATCTACATGCTCCCAAAGGTAAAGGACATGTAGAAATAGGTGATGATACAACCCATGAGATCTCCCATGTTGGAGATGTAGCTTTGGATGACAAGGAGGAAGGAAGATGTCTCAAGGATGTCTCGCATGTACCTAACATCACAAAGAACTTGGTGTCCGTTGGGCAAATGGTTGAAAGAGGCTATCAAGTAAGGTTCAAAAAAGGTGGATGCTTTGTGGAGAACCTTAAGCAAGGTTACAAGGTCATAGCAAGAGGAAAGAAGCAAGGGAGACTCTTCACTTTGGAGGTAAATTCTCATTTCACTCAACATGTCTACTTCACAAATGGAAACAAGAGGATTTCGGAGTTGAACTTGTGGCACAAGAGGATAGGTCACATCAACATACAAAGAATGAAGGAAATGCAATTCAAGAGGCTGGTTGAAGGTCTTCCCAACTTCCAAGGACAAGGTATGAAGCATTTATGTGAATCTTGTCAACTAGGGAAGCAAGCGAGACTTCCATTCAAGAAGAGTGGCTACATAAGCCAACATCCATTGGAGTTGATACATACAGATGTGTGGGGGCCAACCAAAGAGCAATCCATTGGAGGTAACAAGTACTTTGTCACTTTTATAGATGATTGCACAAGGATGGTTTGGGTTTATTTCATAAAAAACAAATCAGATGTGTTTACATGTTTCAAAGCATTCAACGCAATGGTAGATAAGGAAATAGGTACATATATCAAGAAGCTAAGGTTCGATGGAGGGGGAGAATATTTCTCCAATGATTTTTCTGATTTTTTTAATGGATCATGTAGGTACACACTCCAACAAAATGGAGCAGTAGAGAGAAAGAATAGATACATTGTTGAGATCGCTAGAGCAATGCTTAATAAGATGAATGTACCTAACATGTTTTGGAGTGATGCAGTAAATACCGTCGTGTATCTTATGAATAGGGCACCTACCTCAGGGATCCATGGCTTGAAACCATATCAAGCCTATTATGGTAAGAACCCTGATCTTTCCCACTTGAAGATATTTGGATGTACTTGTTATGTACATGTGCCAAGTGAATTGAGGCACAAGCTACAACCAAAGGCATAAAAGTGTGTGTTTCTAGGATATTCAAATGATCATAAAGGTTACAGGTGCTTCAACCCAAACACAAAGGACTTGATGATATCAAGGGATGTAGCATTTGATGAGCTACTCCCTTGGTATAAGAAGTATGATTGTATGCAAGACTATGAAGAAGAAACACATGGACATGATGAAGAACAAATCGACCTAGAGCTAAGCGGCCCAAGGTGTTCCATCAATGAAGATAGTTCAAGCATGAACTCACCATGGAGGGGGAGATCTTCATCAAGCTATGAAGCGCAATCAATCAACAAAGGCAAAGCAAAGTTGGATGAAGAAGGTAATGAAGTTGAAGATGATGAAGGACACATGATGGAGAAAGAAGCCACGTCAAAGAAAGAGATCAAGTTCCCAAGGCAAAGGAGGTTTATTACTCCAAAATTTGAAGAAATGAAGTCTTCTAGAGTTGAGTATCCAACTCAAAGGTTTACTTATGATTCATACATGGCAACACATTATGCATATATGAACAAAGTAGTAGAAGATCATGAGCCCAATTGCTATGAAGATGCAAGCAAGTACACCGAATGGAAAGAGGCAATGCAAGAAGAGATCGATGCACTTGAGGAGAATCAAACATGGACTCTAGTTCCCAAGCGGTAGAACATGAAGGTAATAGGTAATAAGTGGGTGTATAAAGTAAAGAGGAATTCAGATGGATCTATTTCTAGGTTCAAAGCAAGATTGGTGGCCAAGGGTTTTGCCCAAACTTATGGAGTGGACTTTGAAGAGACATTCAACCTCGTGGCAAAGATGAGCATTAGGAAACTCATTGCAATGGCTGCTAGCAAAGGATGGAAGCTCTTCCAATTGGATATCAAGAATGCCTTTCTCAATGGAGACTTGGAAGAAGAGGTATACATGGAGCAACCACTAGGTTTTGTTTATAAAGAGTTTCGACATCATG
>CM035435.1:84257403-84272403 GCA_020310875.1 Ceratopteris richardii
TATAAGCTCTTCTTCAACTTACAAACTTAGATCATCTTTAACAAGAATTGCATAACCTTTGGCTGTTTGATATAAATCACTTTTGTAAGATCTCCATGCGAGAAAGCAGTTGTCACATCCATTTGGATCAACTCTATGTCCTCCATTTCAGCAAATCTAAGCAACATGCACAACATGGTCATCTTGACTACGAGAGAGAATATTTCCTCTAAATCAATACCATGTTGTTGCTTAATACCCTTTGCAACTAGTTTTGCTTTATATGTGAATCTCAACTTCTATACTGATTTACATGGTAAAGCTTTATGCCCTTTAGCAAAGGTACCAAAATCCAAGTACCATTTTTGTAAATAGAATCCAATTCACTCTTCATGGCATGCTCCCACGTGATATGATCCTTTGTTTGCATGACCTCTTTGTACCAAGGAGGCTCACTAGCACCTATCAACATAACAAAAACCAAACTAGGAACATATATGTTAGGTGGATGTGAGATATATGTAAAGCATCTCAATGGTGGCTAAACAAGAATATTTGAAAATTGATTTGATTGGACATTCTCTTGAACATCCCTATGTGTAGCACCCTTGTGCATGCTTAATAGAGGACCAATATCCTCAAACACCAAACCTCTCACTTCAACCTCTTTAATGGGTTGTTTATGCATCTTAAACTCATTGAAAATGACATCCCTACTTTTAATCATTGACCGTGTTTTAAGATGCCATAAGTGATATCCAAATTGATGGTCTCGACCACATCCAAGAAAAATGCATTTCTATGATTTATAATCTAGTTTTTGTCTACAATTCTTGGGTATATGAACATATGCTTCATACCCAAAAACTCAAAGATGATCAAAATGGTGGATTCCTTGCCCATAAGTTTTGTGCCACTTTTGGACCCTTGGAAGTGCTAGGTGAAAGAATAATCACATGAATTTTAGTCAACACTGTTTTTGTCCAAAAGCCTTGTGAAAGGTTTGCATGATGCAACATAGAAACTACTTGATCCTAAATAGTTCTATTATCCTCTCAGTTATGCCAATCTGTATTGGGGTATAAGGAGTTGTAAACTCTCTACAAACTCCTCTAAACTTATAGAAAAGGCTGAATTCATGTGAGATACACTCATCTCCATTATTAGAATGTAAAGACTTGAACCTTGTTCCTTTCTTAGTCTCAATTGAAGCAAACCATTTTCTCAAAGTAGGGAATACCTCATGGTAGCTCAAGCATAAGCACCACCTCCTTTACTTGTCAATCCACAGAGACGTGGGGACTGGTATGAAGACCATGAGCATGTGAAGGCACAAATGTGTGAGTGAGAAGCACACTAGCATGCACACACATACATACACATGCACACAAGGCAAGATCAAAGAGAGGAACAATGAACAACTTTCTATTGCAAAGAATTCTCTTACAAAAGCTTTAATTTTGGCCCTGTCCAGACTTAGTGTCCAGCTTAGTTAAAAAATTAGGTTCTAGGGCTTATTTGAGAGCTCAAATGGACTCTAAAAATTATGAAAATTTGTAGGTAGATACCTCTAATACTCCTCAAGCTTGAGGACGCCTCGTCTTTAACAAAATGGAGTTGCAAGACTATGAAATGATATTTACAATGATTTTTGGTGATCAAAATCACTATTTTTATAGGGATTTCTTCTAAAAATTTGACATACACTTCTTGGGACTCCCTACATGCTTGTTCTTCTTGTGTGTACACTTCTTTGATGCATTCTCATGCTTGTGCTTGACCTTGAATGCCAACACTCCCCCCCTCTCAAGTCTTTCATCGCTGACCGACCCTTGTTGTAGTGGTTGTTCCATGTAGTGCTTTGAGAGGTAGTGTCCATCCTATATGAACAAGAGCCATCTATATTCCAAATGTAGTAGGTTTGGTTGTCCAGTTCTTCATTTATCTCTGTGATCCTTGGCAAGTTGTAGTCCCTTGGTATGACTTCTTCCTTGGATTCTTGCATGATGATATATTTGTGAGCTTTCAGAAGTTGCTAGTTGCTCAAAAGAGGTTTTCATTGTTGATCTTGACCGGCTGTCAATTGTGAATTACTCCATAGGTACTAATGTTGTGGCCTGGATGTCCTCTAGATCTTCCAAGCATGGCTTTATAGTTTTAATGCCAAGTAATTGGAACTCATAATGAAGGATGGGTAAGTGCATTAGTGCATGGGTTGAAGAAAATATGTGCCTTGTGCACGGCCTTGTAGTGTGGCCCTATGCATGCTTACTTGGGGAATGCATTGTGAGAGCATGGTGCAAAATATTGGGGCTTGAGCTAAGTGCTCAAAGGTATGCTGATGAAGAGGTTTCCTAATATATCATGGTTATGTTTTTGCCAAAGTAAGGGTTCTTACCATGGTGAATGGTCAATCGATGTTTATCTCTTGGTGTGATACACCCATCATTGTGATGGACCATTGGTTGAACTTTCATTGTGGATGAATGTCCTTGTTGATAGTCTGCTCATGAGATGCTTCAAGCACATGGTCCTATTCCTGATTTTTTTTCTTCTTCTTCTTTTTCTTTTTCTTTTTTTTTTTTACAATGTCACAAAACAAGAAGAAAGAGGTTAGCATCAATAAAAGTAGTTGACATATGTCAATGTGCTCTTGTGCCTGGGAATCTCAAATGTGTCTATGCATGGCCATGTAATGTGGCCCTATATTAATGCATACTTTGGAAATGCATGACCTGAATGGCGCACAAGATAGGGTTTTGCAAGGAGCACATTGTTTTCGCATGTCAAGGCTATCTATGTTACTCGTAGATGTTGATGCACTCTTCGTTTGGAGGTGTCCATTGGATCCATAGATGATGCAATCAACTGATGATTGAATGAAGATTGATCCTTTTTCCATATAGGGATCCATTTGAGAATAGTGTTCGGCTGCATAGAGATCACCTTTGGCCTTTGAATCTTTGGATGGTTTCTTAAATTTTGTATGGCTTGGATCTTTGGTTCTGTGGGGGCCACTTTTGCTTTTAGCTTCCAAACCCATATGCTGGATGATTGTCTTCTTACTATTTCCAAGGAGGTGAGTTGATTTTCTTTTGATCTTTGTGCTTAGTTCAGACCCTTAATTCTCCTTGGCTTCTTTGTTGAGACTTTTCTTGTGTGGGGGAACATAAGTTGTTCTGTATTTAAGAGCTTCTTGGGTACCCACATGTGTAATTGCCCTTGCTGAGTTGAAGCTAACTCCTTAGGCACCTAAACTTGTTGAATACATTGTGGTTGTGTTTGTCTTTGTTACTTTGTTCCTCTTCTAGCCTTGTTGGCTTGCCTAGATGGGATTTCTTGTGGCAAAGATGGTGGTTGATCTCCCGTTCTTACCCATATCTGCTTCATGCCTAGAGCTACTTTCTTTTTTAATTCTTTCGGTCTCTTTGATTTAGCTGTTGACTTGCACTGTTTTTCTTGCCTCTATGGTCGAATTACTATGGCTGCCTTAGTCTTTGAAAAAGAATAGAGATCCACTCACCTTTGAGCATGTTCTTCAATGATTGACTCCTTCTGCATCATAGAGCGGTTGACACCTACAACATCTTCTTCTCGACTATTAGTCTTACGAGAACTAAGAGAAAGTGTGGCCCTTGGATTTGTGGGCATGCATTTCTCTAATTCTAATGTAATGCATTGTTCATGTACCCAAACTTGAAGAATTTGACTTCTTAGGTTTAAGTGGACTGCATGGTCATAGATCCGCATCTTGACACACTAGCATTTTGGCTGCTGAAGGTAGATGGGAAGCTCCACCTTGCCCAAACAAGGGGTTTCCAAACCTTCTAATCCTACGAGATAGGCGTCTATGGGATTGATATTCAATTGTAGATCTCAACAAGAATAGAATCTAACTGCACTAGTTGATGCATCTGAGTCAATCAATGCGCTCACAGTCCTTAGATTCTATCCTTGTCCTACCTCTATGGTCTCAAAGGGTCGTCAGTCGATTATTCAAGAAGCAATCACCTGATGTTTGACACATGGCCATGTGATATCTTGGGGCCTTGGGATTGGCATCTAGGCCTTGTCATCTTAACTTATTTCTCCTAATGCGCTCTCTAGCCTCTGCCTGTGCTTCTTCTCTAACCCTTAACTCTTCTTCTTTTCTCTTCTTGGCAGTGTTGAGTCTCATTAACATATCCTCTGTAAGAGCTTCTTGATACAACTTGACTCTACATCCACTAATATAGTTTGGCAAGATGTCACCTTCTAGAGTGGCCAATTGAACTGCACCACAAGTGGAAATTCTATTAATGATCATGGGTCCATATCCTCATTTTTCCAAATTACGAGCATGTTGCTTTAGCGTATAAACCAACAATAGGTCTCCCTCATTCAATCATTTATCCTTGATGTGTGCATCAAAGTATGCCTTTTGTCTTTTCTTTGCATCTTAGATGCTTGCTGTCGCTCGTAGCTTGGTCTCACCTAAGCGTTCTAGATCAAAGATCCTAGAGGACAACTCATGTCCATTCCACTCATGCTCGTGTGCTACTTTTAAATTCGGGATCAAGAAGTCTAATGGTACCATAGCATTCTATCAAAAGACCATCTCAAATGGGGTGGCATTGAGTAATCTTTTGTAGGCAACTTGATAAGCCCAAAAAACATGGTGAAGTTGTTTGTCCCAATCAGAGCATTTATTATTTACCAGTTTTGTTAGTACATTACATAGGATCTTATTTGTGCTCTCAGCTTGTCCATTAGCTTGTGGATGATAGGGGGGAAACTTCTTATGTATCGCCAAGAGTTCTTGTAGGAGGTTTTCAATGACTTCATTCAAGAAGTGAGTATCTCTATCACTTACTAGCTCTATTGGTAACCCATATCTGGTGAACACGTTCTTGAATAAGAATTTAGCCGTTGTTTGTGCATCATTCTTTGTCGTGGCTTTTACTTCTACCCAATTTGTAAGGTAATCTCTGGCTACAATAATGTACTCTACATGGAAGTTTCTAGCCGGGGGGTTAATAGGACCTACAAAGTCTATACCCCACTTCGAGAATGCACATCCTCCCATCATTGGCCTCAAAGGCATCTCATCTTTTCTGATAGAATATTGTGCATGTTGGCATATATCACAACGCTTCACATAGGTATGTGCATCCATATGAAGAGTGTGCCACCAAAGTCCTGAGAATAGAAGATGGTCTTAATTACTCGATGAGGCCCAAAGCGTCCACCTACAACACCACTGTGTGCAGTTTCTAATACTTTCAAATAGTCTGATTCATGAAGGCACAATCTTAAGTAACCATCTTTGCCTCTTCGATATAGGTTGTCTCCTACTAAGGCATACTCGTGAGCCTCTTGTTCCATGCTTCATTTTCTTGCTAGACTAGCCTCCCTGGGTAGTGTTCTTGATCTCATAAATGCTACCAATGGAGCACTCCATTCTGGAATTAACGACACATGATAAAGGGTGGCATGCTCCACTAGGGGTTTTTCCTGGCACACTAGACAATTCTTAATCCACTCATGTATTTCTTTATCCATACTAGGCCAATACACTCCTAAACGTTTTAGATTCTACAATGTTCATTGTTTAGAATAGTGATTTCCTAGCAATCCTTCATGGGCTTTTTGCAATCAACTGTTATGCTCATCCTCCTCAACACAACAAGCTAATAAACCCTCTATATCTTGTTTGTACATGTTGCCTACCAATATTTGATATCTTTGTGATTTTACAATTTCATCTTTGTTTGTTTTCACATTCTTATTTGCAGCTCTGAAGATTAGGATAGGTACCAACTTATTCGCCCATTTAGGAACAACTTCGAAATTGAACAAATAAGCATCAGGCCAATTCATCAGACACTCCTTGCGGTGGCTCTCCTGAAGTGATGTGAGAAAGGTGATCCGCCCTGAGGTGGGTCCTACCTTTCCTAACAACCACTTCAAAGTCATATTCCATTAGTAAGAGGAACCATCTTACTAAGCATCTTGTATTGCAAGGTTTATTGACCAAATATAATAAAACTTGATGATCAATGAAAAACTTGAACTTGTTGGCCAATAGATAGTGTCTAAACTTCTTTACAACATATACCATGCCTAAGCCTTCTCTTTCGATTGTGGTACAATTTCATTCAGCTGTGTTCAATTGTCTGATAGCATATGCTATAGGCAAATCTAGATTTCCTTCACCTGTGGGTTGTGCTAGCACACATCCTATTGCATGATTGGATGCATCTACATGGACATGAAATGGATTAATCCAATCTGGCATGGTCAGTATTGGTGTTGTGCACAAACATCTCTTCATTTCTCATTCATTGTTCCACTCAAAATTTGTTAATAGAGCATAAAGAGGTTTAGCTATGATGGCATACATGTGGATAAACCTGTGGTAATATCCACAATGGCCCATAAAGGCTTGTACCTTTTTAACATTCCTTGGCCTGAGCAGCTCCACTATGGCTCTTACTTTGTATTCATCTCTTGATATTCCATTCTTAGAGATAATATGACCTAATATTTTACCTTGTCGTACCATGGACACACATTTTCCTAGGTTCAGACAAACTCGATATTCTCTACACTTGTTGAAGATTTGCCTGAGCTCAAGGATGTGGTGTCTTCTTTCTTGGGAATGAGTGCATAAATCGTCCACATATACTTCTATGCTCTTTCGCAAGAACTCTTTGAAGACATTAAACATGAACCTTTGGAATGTTGCAGGTGCATTGGTGAGCCCAAATGACATCACAAGAAATGCAAAGATTCCCCACTCTGTAGCAAAATTCATTTTGTGTTGATCTTTTGGGGTGATGGCTACTTGATTGTAAATTGAAAATCCATCAAGGAAGCTATAAACTTCCTTGCCTGCAACACACTCCAACAAATGTTCAGCAATTGGAAGCAGATAGCTATCCCTAATTGTAGTGGCATTAATTTTTTTAAGGTTAATACACACTCGTAACTTTTCGTACTTCTTGGGCACCACTACAATGGGGGACACCCATTCAGTATGTTCAATCTCATAGATAAATCCCGCTTCAATCAGCCTGTCAATTTCTTCTTTTATTTTGGCTGCATAAGTGTCATTATATGTGTAGGGCTTTTGTTTGGTGGGCTTGGCATCAGTCATCATGGGGATTGTATGAGAGCATATTTTTGGATCTACCCCCTTCAGGTCTCTATAGGTCCACACAAACACGTCCCTATACTCCCTCAATAAAGCCACTAGCTCTACTTCTTCTTCTTCACTTGGGTCTTCTCCTATGCATGTACATCTCTCTTTGTTCTCTTCAATGGTTACTACAAAATTTTTGGTCTTTTCTTTATTATCATATGCTTCTCCTGTAATGGCCTCTCTTTTATGCATTAGTACCAAAAATTTTTGATCTTCAACTTCATATTTCTTGAAATTCTTAGGTACTTCAAACAATGATTCCTCCTCTAGTGGTTTCACTATTTCTCTTTTCTTTTTCTTTTGACTACCTTCACTTTCCTCCTTTGAATTTATAGTTTTAATGCTTGTGAGAGGTTCTTCTTCTTTTTGGGTAAATAATCCTACATCTTCTAGATAGTCCTTCTCTGATTCAAAGCAACTATCCATCATGATGGATTCTAGATCATCATCATTCTCTTCTTCTTCTATGACATCACTAGTGTCACACTCTTCGAGCAAGGGCTGACACATGAACACAGAGATATCATAATCCTCTTCATCACAATGAGGTGTCCACTATTCTTCGTTGACATCAATGTCCATGGTGGCTAAGATTTTTGCCCAACCATGAGGCTCAAATTCCTCATCTGGAAAGATCATCCGTGTGTAGCCTGGGTCTCTAACCGGTCTATCTCCTTGAAAAGTTCCTTCTTCTCTCACTTTTAGGTGTCTTTCCTCTTCCTTTGCAACCTTACACATCCACAAATGAGTATCTTCATGCATCGAGGATGGATCAGGTGAGCTTTCAGAATGCACAGAGATTGAATCTTCTTGCCCTTTGTGGATATGATTCCATTGCAAGGGTGGTACATCTCTGAAGGTATAATCCTTTAGATTGAACTTGTTAGTGACCCCTAAGTGCTGCAAGTACAAGGAGTTGGCTTCCCAATCTTGTACTATCTGTACTTGTCGTAGGAAGGGTCTTCCTAGGATCATCTCATAGACATTATTTTTGCCAAAGTCACATATAGCAAAGGTGTGTTCAAACTCTACACCACATGTGGTTAGACTTATCCTTTCTAGCAATCCTAGAGGTCTTTCAATATGGCCATCCACCATTTGGAGCTTCATTCTAGTTGGTCTTAATGTGGGTTTGCCCCATTACTTCCACAAGGAGATGGTAGCAATCGCAACACCAACACCTCAATCTAAAATTTCTTTGGTTGTGTAACCTTGGTAGGTGATTGGAAGATAAGTATTACCTTCTTCACCTTCACTCATGTATCCTATTTTGTCTAGAGGTATCTCTGGAACTTTTTGCTTAGAGCCTAGTTTTGAGATATTGGAATCAAGTTCTGAACTTGATTTGCTACATGTTTCCACAACTCAGGTTTTACTTTGAGCAACTCTTCTAGGGTGAGATGACATTGAACCTTAGTGTTTTTCATGACTTCAGTGTTTCTTGGAACCTCTGAGTCTTCATTTCTTACTAGTCTTGTGGGAGCTCTGATCTGAAGAGATTCAGATTCCCATGGGCCTGTGAATTGTGGCAACTCTTGTAAAGAATTAGATTCAAAATCTAATGTTTCCTCTTCTTGTTGCTCTATTGAGTCTCCATAAATAGATGGAATGTCCTGGGGAAATTGATCATGAAGGTCATCAATCTCAGGAATAGGAGGGGGATTATCGTTCTCCTTGGCCCATTTCTCTTCTTGTATTTCCTGCAAGAACTCTTGAGAGTACTATTGAATTGAAAGAGGTGTTTCCCCATCCATGGAATCAGGAACATAAACTCTCATCGGTGGTGAGATTTCTCTTTCAACAGCTAGTTGAGCATGTGGAGGTAAAGAAACCTAGGGCGTGTTTACCAACTACCCTAATCTTTCTAATAATCCCTGGAAATGCAAACCCGATTTGATAGCATTTGTCTGATTGAACAATTCATTGGCCTCGAGCATAGCCTGAGCTAATTCTACCATTTTCATGCACGTTTTTGTTCATTCAATCTCTAAATATGCTATAGGGTAACTCTTGTCTAGGTTTGCAGTTGTTGGCCCTTGTTGAAGTCAAGCCTTGTAGGCCTTAAACATCATGTCCAAGCCTTCTAGGGTTGGATCTGCAAAAACAGACCCTGGTTGTGGTCTATTTACAATGGGTGGTGGGGTGGGATGAGGTGGTGTGGATGGAGTTTTAGCATGCGAGGGGCTTTGAGATGCAATGTCTTCCATTTTTGTTTTTGTTTCTTTCAAGATTTCTTCTAGTTTAGATAACGTTTTATTCCACTTACGATTGGCCTTCTCCCTAGTGTCCTTCCATGTTCTTGTTTTCCTCTTACTAGGCACTCCTGATTCACTTGACTCCGATTGTTCCACTGGTTTAGTCTATTGTAAGGCTTGTGCCCTAGTAACTGCCTGTATAGGAACCACATTAGTGCTACTTGAACTTGAGTCCACCATTGTGCCTACCACATTAATGGATGTAACCTTGGGTGCAGTTTAGGTATTCGTGGGACAATCTCTCGGGAGATGTTCTTTGCTGCACTCAAGACAAAAGCCTTGTATTGTGATGTTTTGTCCTTGCCCTGGAGTAGGTGGGTGGAGACATTCACAAATGAAGTGGTCACCCTGACATCTAAAACATGGTCCTCTAGGGGCTCGTGGTCTCACTTGTCTCAATTGGGGCCTAGGGTGAGGATTTATGTACATGAAAGTGGAATATTCAGGCTCCCGATTTTGTTCCATAGGTGATGAATTGTATTGGTATGAATATGCTCAGGTGACTCTGTGTAATAAGCTTGTGGACAATCTTCATGGGAGTAGTCAAAACTATGAGCATGAGAGTCATTTTCTAAGACCAATGCTCTATTAGGGTTTTCCTCTACCATTGCATATTTCAATGGAATTACATTAGTAGGAGGTGGCGGTTGGTTTCCTAGGACTAATTCTAGCCTATATGGTGCCCAATATTGTTGTTGGTATTGATGTTGATATTTCCATTGTGGCATATGATATGGCTGTTGGTATTGGTTTTGATACCTATCGTGTTGATGTGGTTGTTGATAAGTTTGTCTAACAGCTTGCCTATTGTATGGACAATCTTGAGCTGTGTGTGGTTCATGTATTTTCTCTCAATCGTGCAATATGGAGCATTCATTTCTCTCAGGTTCAAGTTTTGCATTGGGCATACGTTCGGCATGTGATCACCTCCGAAAGTATAACATCACTTCAATGAGTTGACCCTTGGTGTTTGTCTATTTCCTAGCTTCTTGGCAACATGCTCAACTATCTCATCTATCTCAGTAGAAGTTCTAGAGGTATGACTAATAGAACTATCTGAATCCTTATAGAGTTTGGATAATTCTAGCTCTTCACCTAGGTTGTCTTCTATGTCTATGCACATGCGTACACACTCTTCTATGGATCTAGGCTCTTTCAAGTACACATATGATCTTAACTTGGTGCTTAGTAAGCCGTCTAAAAACAAGGCCACTTGTTTGGTTGGTATGTGTAACTCTGGGATAGGGCATCTTTCTAAGTACTATCTGAATCGTCTACCTGCAAGTCTAATTGTTTCTTGGGGTGTTTTCTTGAAGCTCTGGATCAAGGATGATGTGTTGGGAAAGATGGATGGACACCTCAAGAAATGAGTTGGTACTGATAATCCCTGCTTTGTACCTGCCCTCTTTCACTTCAGAGTTGTGATGTAGGCCCCTTTAGCTTCCCAATGACACTAAATAAGTGCCTATGTACTTTGGAAATGATGCTTCAAACATTTAGAGAAAGACAAGTAACTTTGCAATTAAATAATGATCAAAAGTTGCTATTTTGGTCTTGACACCTGTTGGATATTTTGCTAGTACTCGCAATAAAGTAGCAATTAGAGAAATTCCTTCTGAGGATATCTAATCGCTTAGAGAGCTAATGTTTCCAAGTGGAATCACTTAAAATGATTGACTATACACAGAGCAATCAATTTAACAACTGAAGCCTTATCCCCGACTTTTTAGGAGATGTGCAGAGAATGACTAGTGAGCACTTTGAGACAATTTTCTCCCAATTGGCTGAATGAAACTTCATCAAACTTTGACAGCTTGTAGTAGACTTTGATCTTGTTCCAACAAGCTATAGATCATTGAAAATGATGGAGAGATCAATGAGATATGAGCAAGACAAGTACATTGTTTTGAGTGACAATGGCAGAGATGAAGACAAATGTAATCAACAATGTAATTTATCATGTAACAATGTTTAACATGATCATTGGCATGAATATGATTCCCAATGATAGTGATAGGAGCAGGCTATAGTGTAAGCCTCTCAACTACATCAAGTGGTCAACAATAAGCTCAGTAATGGGGGCTCTTAAGCTGCAAGAATACAATTCCCTTTTATAGATGATTTGCCTCCAAGTTTGAATTCAAATTCAAACTTGGCTTTAACTAAAAGTTCTTCCACTAAATGAGGAGATATTCTCTCATTAGAATTTGTATTCTATTTGCTCTCATAACTCCATGAGTTTAGTGGCTATACAAGATTCCTCTAAGTCAAATGACTTTCACAAAAGTTAATGGTAAGAACCTTAAGCAATGGTTCATGTGGTTCTTAAAGAGTTGCACATAACTTCTTCAATGTCTAGCCAAGTGTGAAGGCTTGGCATTTGCACCAACAGCTCCCCCTCAAGCTAAAAACCTTGGCTTGGTCTTCTTCATCAATTCTCTTGAATGTCCTGCAATCCAATCATAGCTTTAAACCTGCAAAGTTTAGTACCATCAAGTGCTTTGGTCAATAAATCTGCACATTGCATATTAGTTGATACATATGCCAATTGAATTTCCTTGCTCAATAACTTCTCTCTCACATAATGATAGTGAACTTCTATATGCTTGGTTCTTGCATGATAGATAAGATTAGCTGCTAGATGTAGAGAACTTGTATTGTCACCAAAGATCATATGTGAAAGAGTATGAAGTGCCAAATCTGAGTAGAGAAATCTAATCCATATGGATTCTTGAGTAGCATTGGCTAATCCCCTGTATTCAGCCTTTGTTGAAGATAGAGCAACAGTAGGTTGCTTCTTGGAAAACCATGAAATGGGCATATCACTTGCAAATGAAAGGTAACCTGAGGTACTCTTTCTATCATCCTTACAACCTGCCCAATCTGCATTTGAATAAAGTTTGATGTCCAAATCTAAAGTATATAGAAAGTAAAATCCTTGATTTTGTGTACCCTTGAGGTACTTCAAAATCCTCTTGGCAGCTTCCAAGTGAGGTGCTCTAGGTTTGTGCATGAATTGACTTAAAACACTTACTCCATAAGCAATATCAATCCTTGTCAATGTTGCATAGTTTAGGCTTCCTACTATGCTTTGATATCCTGCAATGTCTTCAAGTAAATTACCTTCATGAGCACTTAATTTTTGATTTACCTCCATAGGAGTGCTAGCTATCTTGGCATTCTCCAAGTTGAACTTCTTCAACATATCTTGCACATACTTTCTTTGAGTAATATAAATTCTAGAATTTGTGTAGACTAATTCAAGTCCAAGAAAATACTTTAGTGTCCCTAGATCACTAATTTTGAACTCTTGCATCATCAGGTTTTTGATCTGCCATTGGCATCAGTACCTATAAGTATGATATCATCAACATAAACACATAGATATATCACCTCTGAATTACTTCTCTTGACAAATAGAGAAGTATCTGCTTTGCTCATGATGAATCCTTGATCTTGAAGATAGGTAGTTAACCTATGATTCCATGCCCTAGGTGCCTACTTCAAACCATAAAGAGCTTTGTTCCGTTTGCACACATAATTTACCTTGCCTGGGTCTTCATAACGAGGAGGTTGAGCCATGTAAACCACCTCTAAAATCTAGCCATTAAGAAAAGCATTTTTCACATCCAATTGGTATATATTCCAATTCCTTGATGCACTCACACTTACCAATACTCTGATGGTTTGTATTTTTGCCACAGGTGAGAAAGTCTCTTCATAATGAACTCCTTGGGTTTGTGAAAAACCCTTAGCCGCAAGTCTAGTTTTATACTTGTTTATGGATCCATCTGAATTTCTCTTGATTTTGTAAATCCATCTAGAACCAATTACCTTTATTGATTCCTTCTTTGGCACTAGCTCCCAAGTGTCATTCTCCTTGAGTGCTTCTATTTCTTCATCCATAGCTTCTTTCCATTCTGCCTTGGTCTTTGCTTCTTCATATGAAGTAGGTTCTTCAAATGATAAATATTTAGCAAGATAAATGGGATGCTTAGTAACTAAACAAGTGTCATACCCATATCTGATTGGTTTCTTGCTCTCCCTTTGTGATCTTCTAATTGCTTGGTTGGATGATTTAGGTATGTCTTCCAACCTCTTCATTTTGACCTTGCCCTTTGATTTCCATGCCTTGAATTCTCCTAGGTTGATGATGTCCTCATCATCTGAGTTGATGTCTTCACTTGGGCTTGGCTCCTCCTTGGTGAGGCTTGGAAATCCCTCTTCCAAGTCATATGGCAACTTAATCTTCCTACATTCACTTTCAAACCAAGAATCATTCTCATCAAACACAACATCTCTACTGACCATAAACCCTTTGTTGGATGGATTATAAAACCTGTATCCTTTCTGATTTAGATCATACCCTATGAAAATGCACTTCTTTGCCTTAGGGTCTAGCTTACCTCTGATCTGAGATGGGATATGCACATAAGCAACACATCCAAAGATTTTGCAATGATCAAGTGATGGCCTTCTACCATGCCATGCTTCATATGGGGTCATCCCATCAAGTGATTTGGATGGCAACTTGTTAACAAGATAAGTGGCAATAGATACACTCTCTGCCCACAAATAATTAGGTAATCTTTTTTCGTTAAGCATTGACCTAGTTGTTTCCACAATCAACCTATTTCTCCTCTCTGCCACCCCATTTTTCTCAAGGGTATACCTTGTTGTAATTTCCCTTTTGATACCTCTGTCCTACAAGAATGCATCAAATTCATTTGAGAAGTACTCACCTCCTCCATCTGACCTTAGTCTCTTTAGGCTTCTTCATATTTAGTTTTCCACAAGTGCAAGATACTTCTTAAAGCAACTGAACACTTCATCTTTGTGCTTCATAAAATACAAGATAGTGCACCTACTAAAATCATCAATGAAAGACACATAGTACCTTGAACCAAAAATTGAAAGGGTGCTTGCTTGGTCCCCACACATCTATGTGGACAAGTTCCAAGTAATCCTCATGCATGTAGCCTTTCTGTGCACAAGATTCCTCTAAGTCAAATGACTTTTACAAAAGTTAATGGTAAAAACCATAAGCAATGGTTCATGTGGTTCTTAAAGAGTTGCACATAACTTCTTCAATGTCTAGCCAAGTGTGAAGGCTTAGCATTTGCACCAACATGATGTGTTATGCCTAATGCCACTCTTGGAAAATTCTACAATGAATGCTTCTAGTAGTTGACCTATATTTCGATAGTTGTGACTATTCAGGGCTTGAAACCAAGCTAAGGCAATACCCTTAAGAGTCAAACCAAATGCCTCAAATTGGGTGAATAAGTTCTCGACCTGTTCAGCTCTTAACGCTTGTATGAACTTGGTCACATGACCATAGGGATATCCTGATCCGTCAAAATAGTTCTTCATTGCCTTGACCACTTGCGAGGGTCTAAGGGTTCTTGGGTATTCTCGGGGTCTAGGCAATGGGAAATCATGTTCATCTCTTTGATGCCTCTGTGCTCTATGTCTCTCTCTTTCAATTCTTTCACCTTCAAATCCTAATCTATCTCTACCCATAGTGTTTGCAAAGCTTACATCAGATCTCTCTTTTGTTCATTCTTGTTATGCTTCATGAGC
>CM035435.1:84277403-84379903 GCA_020310875.1 Ceratopteris richardii
CTGTAGAGGGAGAGTACCGTACCTCCTTACAATATGTTTCCACTAATGCCTAGGAGATCCCTATCTGCCTGGATGGCTTAAACCGATCTGTGGCTAGAATGGTAACTTCCATGGATGCCACGATTGTGCCCAAACCTACTATTAAGTACGAAGGAGGAGCATACATGGACAAGATAGGTCACATATACATAGTGACTGAATTTCTCGAGATGATCAATGAAAGGGGAGAGTTAGTGGAACAAGAAAACTCAGGAAGACCAAACCCTGAGGAGTCAGTGATGACCCCTAGAGGCAGGTCCCAGGTGACACGAGTTTTGAGAGGAGACTTGATACCTCAAGATGACTACCTGTTGGAAGTCTATATGATCCATGGATCAGACTTATTACTTCAAACAAACTCACCGGCTCCAGGAAGAGAAGAAAGCCCGATGACATTTTATGAGCTGAAGGATCCAAAAGAAGAAACTAGAATCACATACCTAGACAAAAATCAGAGAAGATATTGGTTGGTTGGTGCCTTAGACAGAGCTCAACTGAAATACATGGCTTTGCATGTATTCCCTCAGAGAGACTAGGCAACTACTTTGCAGGACCCCTTTGGAAATCAACAAGAGATAGAACACACCATGTCAGGACAAACTAGCCAATGGAGTGTTCCAAACCGTACTCATGTACAATTTGCGACTCCAAGAGTGCAAACACACAATCAGACCCACCCAAGAGTAGGTAATCAGTACCAACCACCAGTACGACCTCGACCACTAGTAGGAGGGCAGCCTGGAATACCCCTAGTTAGACCAGTAGTTCCTGCCTTCCCCGTAATGCCTAGACCGCCAGAACCAATGAGAAGATTGAGACCTATCCAAGTGGCCAAATGCGTAAGAAATCATTATGACGGATTGGGAGAACCCTACGACCACATTGCTGAATTTAAACAAGTTTTAAGGGTAGAACAAGTAGACGACTTCTTCGTGCAGTATGAGTCTTTTGGACGCACCCTCACAGGAACAGCTCTGACTTGGTTCTAGCCATTAGATCCCAACTAATTTGGGAACATGGAACAATTTTTTCAGGAATTCATTGGGGAATTCACTAAGAGAGAGATTAAACATAATTCTACATCTTTGATCCATAGCTTTAAACAACACCCTAATGAAACTATGAAAACAGCTATGAGGAGATTCAAGCAATATGTTGATAGATGCCCAGCTACCGAGAGGCCCACGCAACAAAAAATGATATCATTATTTTTGGATGGATAACGAATGAAACCCTGAGAACGCTAGTTTATGTGAAGAGGTTACAAACCCTAAGTGAATGTCTTCAAGAGTGCATTGACCTAGAAGACAATCTAGCTGAGGATCTCAAGAGCACGCCTAGCCCCATTAAATGAGAAGACTCTCGGAGTACCATTACATCCAACTCTAGTAATATGGAAGAATTAGCGGAGCTATTAGCAAAGAAACTAGGAGTCCAAGGGCAGAGAACTTACCAGCACCCAGCCTTAAGGATGCCCATGTTACGGAGATGTAGTCTATGTGGAGGAGATCACCCCACACACATGTGTGTGAGAGGAGGGACCGGTGCACATCAGACATATCCTTACAACCGACAGCTTCAACAAGGAACTGCCTTGTACTGCCACATAGAACAAAAATACACCAACCACACTACAGAAAACTGCCCATTCAATAGACAGGAACGCCCTTTACAACCACCTCAGTATTGACCATACAGATATCCACCTAGAGAGCCAGGCAGAGAGATGCCCATATACAATCCCTATCCAACACCAGCAGGAGCACCAAAGCCATATGAGCAAGTACCATATCCACCACCCCAACCGGCGTTGGGGCCACAACTGTCAGAACCTCAACAAGTGGTGCCTGTAAAGTATGCCCAGCCAGAAGAGAATTTGGAGAGAGCCATAGTGCCAGCCTCAACGATGACTAGTGTAGAACCAGCAAACCCTGGATATGAGCTGCCCCCAGGAGATTACTATCCCTATGAAACCGACATGGTAGAGTATGAATCAGCTTATGATTCGGCCTATTATGGATATGAAGGATATGATCAGGCTTATGGAACGGAGGTAGCAACTTTGATGTATACTGCACCTAAAGCACAACCACCCATGAAACCACCCATTAGACCACTTGTGCCGAGAGGACCTTGTTATAGTGCGGATGAGGCCATTTCATTAGACAATGTCCTCGGCCTTACAATCCACCACCCCCTAGGACTTGGGAAGGATATTGCAATGATTGCGGAAAGGAACATCTTTTCAGAGACTGCCCTAAGAATCCAATTCAAAGTCCAAGACACTGCACCAATTAATGTAATTGAAGTGATAGAAGGATTTGGAAGTGATAAGGAATATACTGTGCCTTTAAAGGCTTTACAAGAGCTCAAACGAAAGAACAAAAAGGAAAACAACCAGGACATGAAGGAGAGAGCAAAAGAACGGTAAGTCCCAAAATTCAGATAGTTGAAGATTCTGAGGACCCATGTGAAAGTATCTAGAATACTAAAACACAAAAATGGAAAGAAAGAAGAGAAAAGCTTAAAGATAAATGGATAAAACACAAGAGTCAAGAAAATAGGAAACAACCCAGAAACAAACAAGAGCATAACAAACAGAGGACTCGGGAAAAGGTTCCCATTCTACCGCTTATCCAAGAAACAGAGAAACCAGGATCAATTCTAGCTGACCCAAAACCCGACGACCTAGACATGTGGCTGAAAGCTTACCAAGCTAGAGTCAAGAATGGACCAAATGTAGAGCAACACAAAAAGCTTTACCCACAAGGAGAATTAGAAAAAGAGAGGCTTGCAATATGTCGAAAGCTGATAGAGATAGCACAAGCAACCCTAGAAAAGACTATCCCAACCCTTCCAGAAATGAGGATAGCAGAGGATCAATACAAAGAGTATGTCGAAGACAAGGATAAAGGACCTAGGAAGAAGGATGACAAGCGGGAGTGAACCAGAACCCAGGTTGAACAAATGTCAGCCATACCTGACCTAGAGGCTGAATGGCCAAAGGAGTTATGGAATAGAATCAGAGAAGAACAATGGAAGAAGAATGGAATGACGAAGCCTCCCTTTGAGGAATTAGAGGTGGAAGTTTATCAACCCAATCCCAATCTGGAAGAAGTATATGAGGAAGTGTCCAGGCTAGACAGAAATAGAGAAGAAGCTCAGAGCATTTCAACTTTACCTAATTACATGGGAGAATACGAAAAGGAATCTATGATAATCCGAGCACCCACGGTACATGAAAAGGGAAAAGAAAACTCAAAAAAGAGTTCACACAATCTAACGGAACTAAAGAAGAAAAAAGTACAATGCAAACTGACCGTGGAAGAATTACTTCAAATTAAGCCGCATTTATGGAATCAATTAGCGAGCCAAATGGAATTAGGGCAAGAGAAGGAAGAGGAAGAAGTTAAGGGAAAAGGAAACTCATCTAAAATACAAATTCCACTTGATAAGGTGGGAGAATTTAGTGAAGGAGACAAAGGTAATACGTGTCTACCTGTCACTTATAATGGGTACATGACCAAGGCTATACTAGACATGGGAGCTGGAGTAGGAATCGCCACCAAGGAGATTTGGGAGAAATGGGGGAAGCCTGCCTTATGGCCCACCCGCATGAAGCTCCAATTAGCAGACGATCATGTGGAAAAACCCTTAGGAATACTGGAAAGAATCAAATTAACCACCTGTGGAGTTGAATTTGAACACACATTAGCCATCTGTAAATTTGAAAAGGCTAACAACTACGAAATGATATTAGGATGACGTTTCATGTGACAAATGCGGGTAGTACAAGACTGGGGAAGAGATTCGTTATACCTACAACATCAAGGAAATACAACCAAGATAAACTTGCATACATTTGCATATCGAGATGTTCCCCCACTACAATGGAACCCCATACACAAGGAGGAAGATGACATATCCATTCATAGTGCTGGATCGAGCGATCAATCATGGATGCACGAGGACACTCAGTTATGGATGTGTAAGGAAGCCAAGAAAGAAGAAGACAAAAGATAGATATGGCCAATAGGACATCCTAACTACCGACCTGTAGAGGACCCAAGGTATATGCCTCAAATATTTCCTGATGAAACCTTTGAACCGCATGGATGGATGGAAATCTTAGCAACTTTAGATGTGTGTGTGAATAAGGAAGTCTTGACAATGAATGAGTGCATAGATGAGGAAGGCTATGATGTAAATTTTTATTTGGTTTTCCTTGAAGAAGTAGAAGAAAGGTAAATATTAGAAAAAGAATGGAAAGAGGAATATGAGAGTATAGAAATGGAACCAGAATTAGGTTCCGAAGAGAGCTATCTAGACGCCATTCGAACTGAAGAGAGATAGGAATCGACAAAGATCTTGGCAATAGAAGCCTCTCCCAGAGTACAAGAACAAGAGGTGGGAATGAGTAAAATCGGACCAGATCCAGATCTATTTGAAGTTCCTGAACATTTTAAAAAATATGAAGTAGAAGAGAGAAAGGTAGCCATTCAAATGCCTAAACAAGAGGCTCGAGACGGAGAAGCATACGGCAACAAAGAACAAACAAAAAAGATTATAGTAACAGTGGAAGATGGAGAAGAAAGATGCACATACATAGGCAAAGATGTATCAGTAGAAGAGGAAGAAGAACTCATACAACTGATCCAAGAATATCGAGACGTATTTGCATGGACATATAAGGACCTCAAGGGTGTGGAAGCCTCGATTTGTTCTCATAGGATACCAATGACAACAGATGCGAAACCATCAAAACAACGCCCTTATACATACAATGAGATCTATGCTGCTAAAATTAAGGAAGAAATAGACAAGTTACTAGCGGCAGGATTCATATATGAGATAGAACATAACGAGTGGGTATCACCACTAGTAATTGTGCCTAAGAAGAACGGAAAATTGAGAGTGTGCATTAACTTGAAAAAAGTGAATGCAGCCACCATACGTGATAGCTACCCATTACCCATTACGGACCATCTATTGGAAAGAGTAGCAGGAAAAGAAGTATATAGCTTCTTAGATGGATTCTCCGGATACAATCAAGTAGCTATTGCTACTGAGGATCAGCATAAGACCGCATTCGTGTCTGAATGGGGAGTCTATGCTTTCCAAGTGATGCCTTTTGGACTCACTAATGCACCATCTACTTTCCAACGTGTTGAAGCTCAAGGTCAAGGACAAAGCATGGAAGCACATCAAAGAAGTGGACATAGAAGAAGAGAGAGCAAGTAGGGAGCTCCAAGAAGTGTATGTCAAATTTTCAGAAGAATCCCCTACAAAAATAGTGATTTTCATCACTAGAAACCATTGTAAATACCATTATCTATTTTTAGTAACTCCATTTTGTTCAAGCCGAGGAGTCCTCGAGCTTGAGGAGTATTAGAAGTACCATCGTACCAATTTTCATAATTTTTAGACTTCGTTTGAGCCCTCAAATAAGCCCTGGAACCTAATTTTTAACTAGGCCGGACACTAGGTCTGGACAGGGCCAAAACTAGTCAAAAAACTATAAAAAGAGCTAGAGAGCTCATTTTTGGGGTTAGCTTGTTAGAGAATAGAACTTTTGTAAGAGAACTCTTTTGCAATCTAAGCTTTCCATTGTTCCTCTCTTTGATCTTACTTTGTGCGCGTGTGTGTGTATGTGTGTGCATGTTTGTGTGCTTTCACTCACGCACTTGTGCCTTCACTTGCTCGTGGTCTTCATACCGGTCCTCACGTCTCCGCGGATCGACAAGTAAAGGAGGTGGTGCTTACGCTTGAGCTACACCAAATTTTGGCGCCGTTGCCGGGGAGAGAGCTTCGAGGACGAGCGTTGTGATGGTAAGATCGTAGATTTGCAACGTTGGAAGGTAAAAAAACTGTCATTTCAGTTCATTTTCTGTTTTTTTCTCTTCATCTTCATCATCATCATCATCTCCACCTTCTTCCATCTTCTTCTTCACAGAAATTTCTTGTTTTTAGTGCATTTTCACCATTTTCATACCATTTTTCATGCATTATTGTGTGGGAAGGAGTTAGGAGGTGCAAGGGAGAGCAAGCGCTGCATTTTTTTATGATTTTCTGCTCATACGGAGCTCGCCATAGCCGGCGCTCAGAAATTTGAATTTCCCGCCAAAAAACGCGATTCTGTGATGAAAATCGCGATTCTGTGAAAATTCAAAATTTTTTGAAAAATCACGATTTTCAGTTTTCCCGCCTAAAAGTGGTTGAAAAAAATCGCGATTCTGTGTTTTTCTCAAAAAAAAAAAAAAAAAACAAAAACACGATTCTCTGCTCAAAATCGCGATTCTCAAAAAAACACGATTCTCTGCTCAAAATCGCGATTCTAAAAAAAAAACACGATTCTTTGCTCAAAATCGCGATTCTCACCAATCACGATTTTCAGCAAAAACACGATTTTGTGAAAAAGGCGATTCTGTGAAAACACGATTTTTTGCTCAAAATCGCGATTTTCAAAAACACGATTTTGTGCTCAACATCGCGATTTTCATGTGAAAAATACGATTTTCAAAAAACACGATTCTCTGCTCATAATCGCGATTCTCACCAATCACGATTTTCAGCAAAAATACGATTTTGAGAAAAACACGATTCTGAGGGATAAAATCGCGATTTTCAAGTCAAAAACACGATTCTGAGAAAACACGATTTTCAGTCAAAAACACGATTTTGTGAATCACGATTCTCTGAGTCAAAATCGCGATTTTCAGAAACACGATTTTGTGATCAACATCGCGATTTTCAGAAACACGATTTTGTGATCAACATCGCGATTTTCAGAAACACGATTTTGTGATCAACATCGCGATTCTCTGAAACACGATTTTGTGATCAACATCGCGATTCTCTGAAACACGATTTTGTGATCAACATCGCGATTCTCTGAAACACGATTTTGTGATCAACATCGCGATTCTCTGAAACACGATTTTGTGATCAACATCGCGATTTTCAAATCACGATTTTCTGCTCAAAATCGCGATTTTCAAAAACACGATTTTGTGCTCAACATCGCGATTTTTTTTGACTTCACAACATCGCGATTTTCAGAAAGTTCACAAAATCGCGATTTTCTCCAAAGGTCCTGTTTGCCTGTTTTGACCCCCAGGAGCCTTATTTGACATAACTTTCTCATCCAAAGTCCATTTTTTGAGCTCTATAGCTTGTTGGAAAGGATAATTTGAAGTTGACCCTCAGGTGGGACTAGGGAACCAAGGGGGCTCTAAAGAATTGTGAACCATACCAAAGGGAAAATTTGGACTCTTGACTAAAGCTTATGAACCTGAGATCTGGTAGACACTTAGGCAAGGATAAACAAAGCATTAGATCTTCTGAGGCTAGTGTCAACCATACACCCAAGTCTTGGGCACAACAACTAAGTGGTCATCTTTTACTCAGATCAGACACAAGTGATTCAGAAATGTCTTTTAGTATGGGAAAACCTGCAGGTGGCTCAGGGACTGCCCATCTACAAACACCGGAAGGTCCCTATAAGACACAGTTGGAATATATTCGGACCAACCAATTAGGTGCTCGCATCTATGAGGATGGTCTGAGGCGATCAGTGGTCCAACTCAAAAATCCAGATCAATCCTTTGGACTTGAACACCCGGTGGTCAAGTTCGAAGAGGGTTCATACATTGATAAGGAAGGAACCATGTATGTGGTTACCAACCAACCAGATAGGACCGATGAGTTGGGAAATATCATTCATGAGAATGAGATAGGAGACCTAGAACAAGGAAACGTAGGACAAGGACCCCAGACTCCTAGAGGTAAGTCAGTTTTGACCCGAGTGATCACTCCGGACTGGATCCCTCAAGACAACAAAAGCATAGAACTATTTGTGAATAGAGAAACAGAGGAAGCCTTTTGGAGGTTCAAGCCAGATCAACCTAGCCAATTGGGCATAGTTATCATCTATGAATTCAAAGATCCTGAGATACCAGGCAAAGTTGTCTACCTGGATAACACATCAGAGAAAATTTTCTTGGTAACGGAACATGATAGACATGCATATACATGGAAGAATGACATGATTTTCCCCCCACCAAGATCCAATGTTTCCCATGGCCTCCAAGGGGTAGGATCATCCCAGGCTCATGAAGCCCAGAGGGAAAGAACTAGAGAGAGACCTGAGGTAAGTTTTGCACACACCGTGGGCAGGAATAGGTCAGGATTTGAAAATGAAAGACCTGAAAGAGAGAGACATCAAGCACATAGGCAACAAAGAGATGAACATGATTTTCCATTGCCTAGACCCCGGGAGTACCCAAGAACCCTTAAACCCAGTCACGTGATCAAGGCAATGAAGAACTATTTCGATGGGACAGGGGATCCTTATGATCATGTGGCCGAGTACAAACAAGTGCTGAGAGCCGAACAAATTGAGGACTGGTTCACCCAGTACGAGGCATTTGGTTTGACCCTTAAAGGCACTGCCTTAGCTTGGTTTCAACCATTGAGTAGAAGCAGCTATCGCGATATAGGTCAACTGCTAGACGAATTCATTGTAGAATTTTCCAAGAGTGGTATCAGGCATAACACATCGTCCCTGATCCATAGTTTCAAGCAGACACCCCAAGAAACAGTGCGACTAACAGGTAGAAGGTTCAGACAGTACCTAGAAAGATGCCCTGCTCCAGAGCTACCCACACCAGCCAAACAAGTGGCTTTGTTCTTAGATGGCTTATTGAGCACAAAGTTAAGATCCTATGTATACTTGAAAGATCCTAGATCCATAGAAGAGTGTGTGCGGACGTGCATAGACATAGAAGATAACTTGGGTGAGGAGTTAGGATTGGCCAAACTCTACAAAGATTCGGATAGTTCTACTAGTCATACTTCAAAGATCTCCACAGAAATAGAAGAGATAGCTGAGCAAGTTGCCAAGAAGCTGGGAGTCCAAAATAAACAAACACAGGGAGTCACTTCACTGAATCGGTGCTATACTTGCGGAGGTGACCACATGGCTAACGTATGCCCAATGCAAAACCAAAACATTAGAGAAAGGAATGCTCCATATTGCACTATTGAGAGAAAATACACAAACCACACGGCTCAAGATTGTCCCTACAATAGGCAGGCTGTTAGACAAAATTATCAGCAACCTTACCCACAAGGTAGGTATCAGAATCAATACCAACAGCCATATTACAGACCACAACAGCAATATCAGGTACCATATAGGCCACAACCTGTCTTGGTAAACCAACCACCAGCTCCAGCCAACGTGATTCCAGTCAAGTATGCTGTGGGAGAGGAAAATCCAAATAGAGCTTTGGTGCCACTAACCCCATTGATACCAGATAATGACTCTCATGCTCATAGTTCAGACTACTCCCATGAAGGTAGTCCACATGCTTATTACACAGAGTCACCTGAACATAGCGAGATTTACTCGTATCAATATGAGGCACCGCCTATGGAGCAAAATTGGGAGCCAGAATACTCCAATGTCATGTACACAAATCCTAACCCTAGGCCCCAGTTGAGACAAATGAGACCACAAGCCCCTAGAGGATCTTGTTTCAGATGTCATGGTGACCATTTCATTCGTGACTGTCCCCACCCACCATCTCCGAGTCAAGGACAGGCTATCACAATACAGGCTTTTTGTCCTGATTGTGGCAAAGACCATCTCCCCAGAGATTGTCCAAGAAACCCCTCTAGTGCACCCAAGATTACACCCATTAATGTGGTAGGCTTAGTGGCAGATCCAAGTTCAAGTAGTAGCAATGTGGCTCCTATACAAGCTGTCACTAGAGCACAAGCCTTAAAACAGGATAAACCAGTAGAACAATCAGAGTCGAGTGAATCGGGAGAGCCTAGTAAGAGGAAAACAAGAACATGGAAGGATACCAGAGAGAAGGCCAATCGCAAGTGGAATAAAAAGTTATCGGAACTAGAAGAAAGCTTAAAAGAAGCGAAAACAAAAATAGAAGACATTGCATCTCAAAGCCCCTCGCATGCCGAAACTCCATCCACTCCACCTCATCCCACCCCACCACCCATTGTAAATAGACCGCAACCAGGGTCTGTTCTTGCAGATCCAACCCCAGAAGGCTTGGACATGATGTTCAAGGCCTACCAGGCTCGACTTCAAGAAGGGCCTACAGCGGCAAACCTAGACAAGAGTTACCCTAGAGCAGATTTAGAGATTGAACGGATGAAAATGTGCATGAAAATGGTAGAACAAGCTCAAGCCATACTTGAGACTAGTCAAAAGTTCAATCAGACAAACTCTATCAAATCGGATTTGCATTTCCAGGGCTTACTAGAACGATTAGAGCAGTTGGTAAACAAACCACAAGTTTCTCTACCTCCACAGGCTCAACCAGTTATTGAAAGAGGAAGCTCACCACCAAGGGGAGCTCATGTTCCTAATTCCACGGATGCTGGAATACCTCCTTCTATTCAACAGTACTCTCAAGAGTTCTTGCGGGAAATACAAGAGGAGAAATGGGCCAAGGAGAAGGGTAATTCCCCTCCTATTCCTGAGATTGATGATCTTCATGATCAATTTCCCCAAGACATTCCATCTATTTACGAAGATGAAGCAGAACAAGAAGACGAAAGATTAGATTTTGAATCTAATACCTTAGAAGAACTGCCTCAATTTCCAGGCCCATGGGAATCTGAATCACTCCAGATTAGAGCTCCCACAATACTAGTAAGAAATGAAGACTCAGTGGCTCCAAGGAACACGGATGTCGTGAAGAACACTAAGGTTCAGTGTCATCTCACTGTAGAAGAGTTGCTCAAAGCAAAACCTGAGTTATGGAATCATGTGAAGGATCAGGTCCCAGAACTTGAGTCCAATATGCCAAAAGTAGGCTCTAAGCAAAGGGTACCAGAGATACCTCTAGACAAAATAGGGGACATGTGTGAGGGTGAAGAAGGTAATACTTATCTTCCAATCACCTACCAAGGTTACACAACCAAAGCAATCATAGATTCAGGTGCTGGTGTTGCTATTGCGACCACCTCCTTGTGGAAGCAATGGGGCAAGCCCACATTAAGACCAACTAGAATGAAGCTTCAAATGGCTGATGGTCATTTTGAAAGACCTCTAGGATTGCTAGAAGGGATCACTCTAACCACTTGTGGTGTAGAGTTTGAGCACACATTTGCTATATGTGACTTTGAGAAAAATAATGTCTTTGAGATGATCCTAGGAAGACCCTTCCTACGACAATTGCAAATAGTACAGGATTGGGGAACTAACTCCTTGTACTTACAGCACTTAGGGGTCACCACTAAGGTCAATTTGAAGGATTACACCTTCAGAGATGTACCACCCCTACAGTGGAATTCTATCCACAAAGCAAAAGAAGATTCCATCTCTGTGCATTCTGAAAGTTCACCTGATCCATCATGGCTGCATGAAGATACTCATTTGTGGATGTGCAAGGTTGCAAAGGAAGAGGAAAAACGTTTAAAGGCAAGAGAAGAAGGAACTTCGTTAGGAGATAGACCAGTTAGAGACCCAACCTACACACCGATGATCTTTCCAGATGAGGAGTTTGAGCCTCATGGCTAGCCAGAAATCTTAGCCACCATGGACATTGCTGTCAATGAGGAACAGTGGACACCTCATTGTGATGAGGAGGGTTATGATATCTCAGTGTTCATGTGTCAACCCTTGCTAGAAGAATGTGACCCTAGTGATGTCATAGAAGAGGAAGAGAATGCCGATGATCTGGAGTCTATTGTGATGGATAGTTGCTTTAACTCAAAGCAGCACTATTTAGAAGATATAGGAGTGTTCACCCAGAAAGAAGAAGAACCTCTCACAAGTATTAAAACAGTAAACTCAAAAGATGGAAGTGAGAGTAGTCAAAAGAAAAAGAAAAGAAAAGCAGTGAAACAAGAAAAGGAGGAATCATTGTTTGAAGTACCAGAAAACTTCAAGAAATATGAAGTTGACGACCGCAAAATTTTGGTACGAATGCCTAAGAGAGAGGCCATCATAGGAGAATCATATGATAATAAAGAAAAGACCAAGAAGATTGTAGTGACCATTGAAGAGAACGAAGAGAGATGCACATATATAGGAGATGACCTAAGTGCAAGAGAAGAAATGGAGCTCATAGCTCTATTAAGGGAATATAGGGATGTGTTTGCATGGCACTATAGAGACTTGAAAGGGGTAGATCCAAGAATTTGCTCTCATACTATCCCCATGACTGCTGATGCTAAGCCCACCAAACAGAAGCCCTACACATATAATGATACCTATGCAGCCAAAATCAAAGAAGAAATTGATAGGTTGATTGAGGCTGGATTCATCTATGAGATTGAGCATACCGAATGGGTGTCCCCCATTGTTGTGGTACCCAAGAAGAACGGGAAGTTGCGAGTGTGTATTAACCTTAAAAAAGTTAATGCCGCTACGATTAGAGATAGTTATCCACTTCCAATCACAGAACACCTTTTGGAGCGTGTTGCAGGCAAGGAAGTTTATAGCTTCCTTGATGGATTTTCAGGTTACAATCAAGTGGCCATTGCCCCAGAAGATCAACACAAAACAGCTTTTGCTACAGAGTGGGGAATCTTTGCATTTCGGGTGATGCCATTTGGGCTCACCAATGCACCTGCAACATTCCAAAGGCTCATGTGTCATGTCTTCAAAGAGTTCTTGCGAAAGAGCTTAGAAGTGTATGTGGATGATTTATGTGCTCATTCCCAAGAAAGAAGGGTTCACATCCCTGAACTCAGACAAATCTTCAACAAGTGTAGAGAATATCGAGTGTGTCTGAACCCAGAAAAGTGTGTGTTCATGGTGCGTCAAGGTAAAATCCTCGGTCATATTGTTTCTAAGAATGGAATCTCAACGGATGAAGATAAGGTACGAGCCATAGCGGAGCTGCCAAGGCCAAGGAATGTTAAAGAGGTACAAGCCTTTATGGGCCATTGTGGATATTACCGTAGGTTTATCCACATGTACGCGATCATAGCTAGACCCCTTTATGCCTTGTTGTCTAATTTTGAGTGGAACGACGAATGCGAGAATTCTTTCAATGAACTGAAGAAACGTTTGTGCACAGCACCAATACTGACCACTCCTGATTGGAATAAACCATTCCATGTCCATGTGGATGCATCCAATCATGCCATAGGATGTGTGCTGGCACAACCCACAGGTGAAGGGAATTTAGATTTGCCCATAGCATATGCTAGTAGACAACTAAACCCAGCCGAAAGAAATTATACCACAACCGAGCGAGAAGGGTTAGGCATGGTATATGCTGTAAAGAAGTTTAGACACTATTTATTGGCCAACAAGTTCAAGTTCTTCACTGATCATCAAGCTTTGTTATATTTGGTCAATAAACCTTGCAACACTGGACGCTTAGTAAGATGGTTCCTCTTACTAATGGAGTATGACTTTGAAGTTGTTGTCAGGAAAGGTAGAACCCACCTTCGGGCAGACCACCTTTCTCGCATTACTTCAGGAGAGTCACCACAAGGAGTGTCTGATGAACTACCTGATGCTTATCTGTTCAATTTGGAAGTTGTTCCTAAATGGGCAAATAAGTTGGTACCAGTCCTAACCTTCGGCCCTGCAAATAAGAATGTGAAAACATCACAAGAAGAAATTGTAAAATCACAAAAATATCACATATTGGCAGGAAGCATGTACAAACAAGATACTGAGGGTGTATTAGCTTGTTGTGTCGAGGATGATGAACATAGTAGTTGGTTGCAGCAAGCTCATGAGGGATTGCTAGGAAATCACTATTCTAAACAACGAACATTGCAGAATTTGAAACGTTTAGGAGTGTATTGGCCTAGCATGGACAAAGAAATACATGAGTGGATCAAGAATTGTCCAATGTGTAGAGAGAAACCACCAGTGGAGCATGCGACCCTTTATCAAGTATCATTAATTCCAGATTGGAGTACTCCATTGGTAGAGTTTATGAGATCGGGAAGATTACCCAAAGAGGCCAGTCTAGCAAGAAGACGAAATATGGAGCAAGAGGCTCAAGGCTATGCCTTAGTAGGAGAAAACCTATACCGAAGAAGTAAAGATGGTTACTTAAGACTGTGCGTTCATGAATCAGACTATTTAAGGGTCTTAGAGACTGCACACAGTGGTGTTGCAGGTGGACATTTTGGCCCTGACCGAGTGATTAAAACCATTCTATTCTCAGGACTTTGGTGGCCCACTCTTCATATGGATGCACATACCTATGTGAAGAAATGTGACACATGCCAACGTGCACAATATCCAGTGAGAAAAGACGAGATGCCCTTGAGGCCAATGATGGGAGGACGTGCATTTTCGAAGTGGGGCATAGACTTCATAGGTCCTATTAACCCCCCAGCTAGAAACTCCCATGCAGAATACATCATTGTAGCCACAGATTACCTTACAAAGTGGGTAGAAGTCAAAGCCACAACAAAGAATGATGCTCAGACTACGGCTAAGTTCTTATTCGAGAATGTGTTCACGAGATATGGACTACCAATAGAGTTGGTGAGCGATAGAGGCACACACTTCTTGAATGAAGTCATTGAAAATCTTCTCCAAGAATTCTTGGTGATACATAAGAAATCCGCCCCCTATCATCCACAAGCCAACGGACAAGCCGAGAGTACCAATAAGATCCTCTGTAACGTATTGACAAAATTGGTAAATAATAAACGCTCTGATTGGGACAAACAACTTCATCATGCTATTTGGGCTTATCGAGTTGCCTACAAAACGGTACTCAACGCCACCCCATTTCAGATGGTCTTCGGACAGAACGCTGTGCTACCATTAGATTTCTTAATCCCTGCCTTAAAAGTAGCACAAGAGTATGAGTGGAATGGGCATGAATTGTCCTCTAGGATCTTTGATCTCGAACGCTTGGGTGAAACGAGGCTACGAGCGGCAGCAGGCATCTACGCTACAAAGAAGAGGCAAAAGGCATACTTTGATGCACACATCAAGGATAAGGGATTGAAAGAGGGAGATCTAGTGTTGGTATACACACTAAAACAACATGCCCGTAAGTTGGAAAAAAGAGGTTATGGACCCATGATCATTAATAGAATTTCCACTAGTGGCGCAGTTCAGTTGGCCACTCTAGAAGGAGATATCTTGCCAAACTATATTAGTGGCTGTAGAGTCAAGCTATATCAAGAACCTCTTACTGAGGATATGCTAATGAGACTCAACACTGCGAAGAAGCGAAAAGAAGAAGAGTTAAGAGTGAGAGAAGAAGCACAGGAAGAGGCCAGAGAGCGTATTAGGCAAAATAAGTTAAGGCGATTAGGCCTAGATGTCAACTCAAAAGCCCCAAAATATCACATGGATATGTGTCAAAAGTCAGGCATTGCGACTTCTCAGGTCATTGACCGAAGACCCTTTGTGACCATAGAGATAGGACAAGGGAAGGGTGCAAGGACGGTGAAAGCATTGATTGACTCAGGTGCAGCAAGTAGTGCAGTTAAACTTTCCTACTGCCAAGACTTGGGGTTGAACATCAATCCCATAGAAGCTTATCTCATAGGATTGGGAGGTGTGGAAACCCCTTGTTTGGGCGAGGTGGAACTTCCCATCTACCTTCAAGATGTTCCAATGAAAGTCAAAGCGCTAGTATGTCAAGATGAGAACCTTACAGAACCACTTGTCTTGGGTCAAGATTGGATCTATGACCATGCAGTTAACTTAAACCTAAGAAGTCAAATTCTTCAAGTTTGGGTACATGAACAATGCATTACATTAGAATTAGAGAACTGCATGCTCCTAGATCATGGCACCACACACTCTCTTAGTTCTTCCAAGACTAATCATATGAAAGAAGATGTTGTATGTGTCAAAAGCTCTATGATGCAGAAGGAGTCAATCGTGGAAGACCAGGTTCGAAGGCGGGTGGATCTTTCTTCTTCTCCAAAGACTCAAGTAGCCACAGTAGTGAGCCCACCACACAAGCAAACACAACCGTTCACGGCAACTGCTACATCAAATAGAAAGACACCATTCGATAAAAAAGCGGTTCCGGGCATGAAGCAGATCTGGGTACGCAAAGGAGAGCAACCACCAGCCTTACCCCCACAAATCCCATCCATGCACACTAACCAAGCCAGAAGACGAAGGAAGCAGCTCAGACAAGCTCCGTCACAAGATATCCAACAAGTTTGGGTGCCTAAGAAGTTAGCTGCAGCTCAACAAGGGCAATTACAGATGTGGGTACCTAAGAAGATCCTACACCCACAACAACCTTTGTTCTCCCACATGCAAAAGGTTTCAACAAAGAGGCCAAAAAGAGAAAAGGGTAAGAACCACGTACAGAGACCAAAGGAAGATCAAATCAGCTCTTCAACATTAGTAGGAAGACATGCAAAAAGGATATGGGTTTGGAAGCCAAAAGTGCAAGTAGCCTCCACCGAACCAAAGCATCAACCACACTGGATACCACAGTTCAGAAAGCATCCAAAGAGAAAGACGCCTGAAGTGACCTCTACAGTGCCAAATGATGTTCTAAAATGGACTCCAATAAGGAGGATTACATCAGTTCGAGACTCAATGGATACCTCCACTAAGGCCGGCATCAACCTCCACAAATAACATCGAAAGCCTCGAACGAGAAACAACCATGTGCTCCTTGCACAACCCTGTCTTTTGCACCATTTAGGTCATGCATTTCCAAAGTATGCATTAATATAGGGCCACATTACACGGCCGTGCAGAGACACACTTGAGAATCCCATGCACAAGAGCACAGTGACATATGTCGAACATTTCTATTGATACTAACTTTTGTGTTCTTGTTTTGTGATATCCTGTTCCTCAAAAAAAAAAAAAAAAAAAAAAAAAAAAGAGAGAAGTGGGAGAGAGCTTGTTCCCAGTGTGTCTCGACCAGTAGTGAGATTATTGCTGCCTTATCTGGTAGAGGACAAGCATTTGGCATGAACATGGCATCTACAGCTATGATTTTCTCTTACCATGGTAGGAATGAAGAGCTTGAAGGTCCGCAACTTGCGTGATGCTTAACTACTTCATGTACCAGAGCATCCAAGGAGATATCTGCAAAAGGTAGTTCTGGAGGAGAAGACTCCTGCATATGGTGAGCTAAAGAGTATATGTGAAACACAGCTTGGTGTAGTTACCCGATGTTGCTTGCCAAGGAATATAAAGCAATTCAATTCTCAGTATTTCCTGAACCAGTATGGAACAGTAGCACTGGTGAATGGTCTATGTCAATCAGCATGGTAATCTCTTAGAAACCGGCACGTGTCCAATATTCCTCTGAGTGTCAATATAGGGAAGTGAACGTGCATGAGCCCAAGCTCAGAAATGCACATTGTTAGTGACAAATGTTGCTTTGAAAAGAGGAGAGGGGATCCACCACTCAAAAGATCTCATCAGTGGACAATCAACATGGACATTCATCAACAAGGTTCCATCCCAAAGGCCGAGTGTACAACACGAAGAGGCAAACATCCATCAACCTTCGCCATGGTAAGTATCTTTACTCTGGAAACACCATAACCATGATAGTTTAGGAAACCTCTTCGTCAGCATACCCTTGAGCACTTAGCTCAAGACCCGCAATTTTTGCACCATACTTCTTCCAATGCATTTTCCAAGTAAGCATGCGTAGGGCTACATTACAAGGCCGTGCACAAGGCACATACTTTTTTCAACCCATGCACGAACACACTTACCCATCACTCAATATGGGTTATGAGTACTTGGCTTGACTACTATGAAGATCAACTTTGGAAGATCTAGAAAACATCAACGGAGACTCACAACGACACAGTCATGCTGGAATACAAGGCAGAAGCACATACCAAGAGACTACAACCTGCAAAGACTCACAAGTGATAGATGAAGAACGTCGGACGACTTGTGTTCATACAGAAGGGACACTCCCTCTCAAGGCACTACTTGGAACAATCACTACAACAAGGGTCTGTCAGGGACGACAGACTCGAGAGGGGGGGGAGTGTTGAAGCTCAAGGTCAAGGACAAAGCATGGAAGCACATCAAAGAAGTGGACATAGAAGAAGAGAGAGCAAGTAGGGAGCTCCAAGAAGTGTATGTCAAATTTTCAGAAGAATCCCCTACAAAAATAGTGATTTTCATCACTAGAAACCATTGTAAATACCATTATCTATTTTTAGTAACTCCATTTTGTTCAAGCCGAGGAGTCCTCGAGCTTGAGGAGTATTAGAAGTACCATCGTACCAATTTTCATAATTTTTAGACTTCGTTTGAGCCCTCAAATAAGCCCTGGAACCTAATTTTTAACTAGGCCGGACACTAGGTCTGGACAGGGCCAAAACTAGTCAAAAAACTATAAAAAGAGCTAGAGAGCTCATTTTTGGGGTTAGCTTGTTAGAGAATAGAACTTTTGTAAGAGAACTCTTTTGCAATCTAAGCTTTCCATTGTTCCTCTCTTTGATCTTACTTTGTGCGCGTGTGTGTGTATGTGTGTGCATGTTTGTGTGCTTTCACTCACGCACTTGTGCCTTCACTTGCTCGTGGTCTTCATACCGGTCCTCAGGGCTCCGCGGATTGACAAGTAAAGGAGGTGGTGCTTACGCTTGAGCTACACAACGATTGATGTGTCATGTTTTCAAGGAATTCCTAAAAAAGAGCATGGAAGTATATGTAGATGACCTATGTACATACTCTAATCAAAGACAAGATCATATTCTTGAGTTGAGAAAGATATTTAATAAATGTAGACAGTACAGAGTCTGTTTGAACCTAGAGAAGTGTGTCTTCATGGTAAGAGAAGGAAAGATCCTAGGACACATAGTCTCTAGGAATGGAATATCCATGGATGAGGACAAGATTAAGGTCATCTTAGAGCTCCCTAGACCTAAGAATGTGAAGGAGGTGCAAGCATTTATGGGACACTGTGGATATTACCATAGGTTTATCCACATGTATGCCATAATCACCAAACCTCTATATGGTCTCTTAACTCAATCCACTTGGACAGAAGAGTGCGAGAAGGCATTCAATGAGTTAAAGAAGAGGCTTAGCACGGCTCCAATTCTGAAAACACCAAATTGGAACAAGCCTTTTCATATTCATGTTGATGCATCTAATTACGCAATAGGATGTATATTAGCCCAACCAGCCGATGAAGGAAAATTAGATCATCCAATTGCCTATGCGAGCAGACAACTAAATCAAGCTGAAAGGAATTATACCACTACCGAGCGAGAAGGATTAGGAATGGTCGATATAGTTAAAAAATTTAGACACTATATCTTAGCCAACAAATTCAAGTTCTTCATAGAACATCAGGCTTTACTGTGCCTAGTCAATAAGCCCTGTAACACGGGAAGATTAGTAAGATGGTTCCTACTATTAATGGAGTTCGACTTTGAAGTGATAGTAAAAAAAGGAAATACCCATGTAAGAGCGGATCACCTTTCAAGGTTAAAACACAGAGAACCACCAAGTGGAGTACCCGATGATCTGCCAGACACTTATTTGTTTAATCTGGAAGTTTGTCCAAAATGGGCAGAGAAACTTATTCCTATACTTACTCATGGTCCACAACACTCAATTAATAAGGAAAGCAAAAAGGAAATCTTACAATCTAGGAACTTGCATATTATTGCGGGAAGTGTGTACTATAAGGAACCCAATGGAGTATTGCTAAGATGTGTTGAGGAGGATGAACAATTGAAGTTGATTGAACAAGCACATGTGAATAAATGGAGAACACACCAAGGGACTCATGGAACTATTAGGGAATTAAAACGATTAGGAGTATACTGGCCAGACATGCCTAAGGATGTCCACGATCACGTGAGTAACTCCGCAGAATGCCAGGAGACAATCCCCAACGATCATACGTCCATACCTTTCTCAACGATAGCGCCCAATTGGAGCAAAACATTGGTAAAATTCCTAAAGACAAGAGAGCATGAGGAAGGAGTTGGCTTGGCAAGAAAACGATCCCTAGAGGAGATGAGCAAGGATTATGTACTCATTGGAAGGAATTTGTTTAGAAGAGGAAAAGACAACCAATTACGATTATGTGTGCATGAAGGAGAATACTTTCCTGTATTAGATACGGCACACACAGGTGTAGTAGGAGGTTATTTTTCAGTCGAGAGAACTGCAAAAATGATTCTCTTCGCAGGCTTGTGGTGGCCAACTTTACATATGGATGCTCAAACATACGTACGAAGTTGCGAGACATGCCAGAGAGCTAAATACCCAATTCGGAGAGATGACATGCCGCTGAGACCTATGGTTTGTGCGAGAGCATTCTCTAAATGGGGTATTGACTTCATAGGGCCCATTAACCCACCGGCCAAAGGATCACATGCTGAATATATCATAGTGGCCATGGATTACTTGACCAAATGGGTAGAAGCAAAGGCTACTAGAAAGAATGATGCTCAAACCACGGCCAAGTTTCTCTTTGAGCATATATTCACCTGTTTCGGATTACGAATTGAGATTGTGAGTGATCGAGGAACGCACTTCCTTAAGGAAGTAATAGAATCCCTAATGAATGAGTTTTTAGTGATCCATAAAAAGTCAGCCCCATACCAACCCCAAGCCAATGGTCAAGCGGAAAGTTCCAATAAGGTATTATGCACAGTATTGACAAAGATAGTCAATAATGGGAGGTGTGATTGGGACAAACAATTGCATCATGCAATTTGGGCCTTTCGAGTAGCATACAAGACTGCCATTGGAACTACCCCATTCAATTTAGTGTACGGGCAGAATGCAATTTTTCCAATTGACTTTTTAATCCCAACTTTGAGAGTAGCCCAACAGTATGAATGGACTGGACATGAATTATCCCAACAACTAGACCAAATCGAGAAGTTGCATGAAACTAGGTTACAAGCGGTAGCAGGAATATATGTAGCCAAAAGAAGACAAAAGGCATATTATGATGCACATATCAAAGACAAAGGACTTAAAGAAGGAGACTTAGTCCTGGTTTACACCTTAAAGCAACATGCCAAGAAGTTACAAAAACGTGGATATGGACCTCTGATCATCAATAAGATCTCTACTAGTGGAGCAGTTAATCTAGCCACTTTAGATGGAGACATTCTTCCTAACTACATAAGTGGATGCAGAGTGAAACGGTTCATGGAGCCATTGACGGATCAAATGTTAGCACGTTTAGTAGGTGCTCAAAATAGGAAGAAAGAGGAGGAACGGATTATAGAGGAGGCTCGATAAGAAGCCCTAGAACATATCAAGAAAAGGAAAGAATGGATTAGGCAAAGAGATGAACGGTATCTCCAAGGAGAAGAGCCGGTCCCTATGGCTAATTACCAAGTCCATAAATCTGACATGACAAATTCCTATAGGTCACAGCCTTATTTAAACCTAGGAATTGGCAAGACAAAGTACAAATTGATAAATGCCTTGATAGACTCAGGAGTAGGACTTAGTTGCATACGTAATACTGTCATAAAAGATCTTCAAATGATTATGAGTCCCACAAAAGTCCAAATGATAGGAATTGGAGGTCAAATCATAGAATGCATGGGTGTAACTAACGTATCCCTCCACCTAGGAAATTCTTCCATGGAACAACGAGTCTTAGTGTGCAGAGATGAAGATTTACTAGAAGAGTTGATCCTAGGACAGGATTGGATCATTGAGAATGAAGTCAGCATCAACCTAGCTCAAGGCTATATTTCAGCCAAGATAGGGCACAAGCAAATTTTTAGTCTATTAGGAGAGAAGCCTTTACCACAACCAAAAACCATTGAGAGTGCGGAAGAACGCAAGAAAAAGCTAGTGGAACATGATTCCAGCCCCAATACTTCAGAAACCAGTATAGAAGAAGCAGGAAGCTCAAACCCTAATGTGTCCAAGGAAGAGGTGATATCACCCTATTCAGTTGATGAACGGCCAGACAATAAGGAAACCAATTCTCATGAAGTCTTTCATACGACAGAAGGATTACCAATGTGGAAGACCACATTCAGATACTCGCATCAAGGGGAGAACAAATTCAAATGGGTACGCAAGGATCAAGTGCAGAAATTAGAGACGCCAACACCAACTCATGAGGAGAAAAAGAAGAACAAGAGATCAACATCACTGAAATCTGAAACAAAATGACTCTTGCAAATATGGATCCCTAAGCCTTTGATTGAAGCTCAGAGGGTACGACAACAGATATGGATTCCCAAGAAGGTCAGACAAACAACCAAGCAAGGGATAAGCAAACAAACGGATACATTACATCGTGACGTTCAAGCAATGCAGCCAAAACAAACTCATCATAGAAACATGAAGAGCAAAACCTCAATCACTAGGACATCAAAAGAAAGACATGAAGTTTGACGGACCAAAGAGAAGACACGGAATATCATGACAACGAAGTGGATTTGGAAGTGAAAGATACCACAAAGCATGGACCATTAGAACAGCAAAGATTCCAATTGCACTCATGAAGTATCAGATGCACCTAAAGTATGCATTGTAGGGCCACATTACAAGGCCAAGCATTCGGCACATGATGTACATGATAAATTAGTGGTGCACATTCTCCTACGGGGAATAGGTCATAGCCTCAACTTCTTTAGGAATGGACATATTATGTAAATAAATTAGATGCTTCGGCTATACTTATGCTTGTTTTCTTTCAGGGAAAGAACTAAAAAGGTGTGGTAAGAGATCTCACTTATGGACCAAGGGAAACAGAGTGACGGAATGCCAGCATATCACTGCAATGCGCTACACAATTGCTATGCTTTCCATTGCAGCTAATGCACTTTTCCTTACAAGTGCAGATGGCTTTTGAAGATTCGGAAACAACGATTCAAGAGGAGGTATTGGAATTCCCTCTGCAGAGTATCACCAAGGCAAAGGGACATTGGTTTAGAGAGGATCAACCAGTCGGGGAGTATCTTTTCCTGGCAACAATCAAGATAATGGATACGGAGCATCAATTCCCTATCATGTCCCAAGATTTTAGAGTGGTGCATGAACTACCTTTGACAATTGACATTATGAAGAATGCAGGCATCCACAAATACTTTGAACTGCCAATCTACAAACCTGATTTTCAAAGATGCACTCAAGTCATGAATACACTACAGCCTACATTACATGACCCCTTAGTGCCAGAGGCTAGAGTAATGGATGGAGTAGGTGAATAGGTAGTCATCCAATTCACACATGATTTGATTAAGGAAGCTTTTGAATGGGAAAAGGACGGTATCACCATCGTGAAGGAAGAGAGTCGAGGGGAAAGACAAGAACCTTCACAGACATCAATAGAGCTGACATAGAAGAGGAAGTCAGACTCATTCATCAACACTTCTGCTTCCCTAATATGCATCGGTATATGATCCCTCAGAAGATTATTGTCCAGCTACTCTCACATGCCATCAAGCAGATTGGAAATCAAATTAATCTGACTCCATATATCCAGGAACGACTGTTCGAAGCGAAGAAGCAATGGAATAATAAGAAGTTCCTCAATGGCAGTGTAGCTCTGACAATATTGATTTACCATGCTTTAGGCATCAGAGAGCACCTGAAAGAAATGCCATCATCGACTGCTTTGGCTAAATATGTCAAAGTCGCAACAATACCAAAAAAGAAAAAAGCAGTCAAGATTGTGGCAGAAGCAGAAACCAGCTCTCAACCCAGAATGAGAGGAACAAAGAGGTTAAGGGAAGTAAATCAAGTCGAAGAGGAAGTTCGAGCCATAAAAAGAGCACATGTACTTCCAAAAATGAGGATTGAAGAGCAACAGCCGATTACAGAAGAAGATTTAACTAAGGCCCTGGAAGATATGCATCAATATACACAAGGGCAAGTCAATCTACCAGTGCAAGGGCACCATTATCAGCAAGCCCACCAAGAGATGAAAGTAAAAAAGAAACTTACCAAAGTACATCGTTACAGAGAAATCGGGTTGGATAATTCAAGCTCATCTTCGGATGCACAAGAAGAACCCGACACCTCATTGTTGAATGTAGATATTCAAAGTGAATCAAAGGATGATGGAAAATGGGAGGAGTTGAATGCAGCAGACTACGAGGAAGCAGACGAAAGCACAAAGGTAAATGAAAACTCCATCCACCCCACTCAAGATGACACAGACAAGGAGGTAGACCAAGAAGGGACACATGCAATCAAACTAAATGAGATTTCCACAATTCATATCAAGGAGACAACACCTACGAGAGAGGTGTCAATCAAAATAACAAAGAAAGAACCTCAGGAAGAGACAGTCGAAGAAGCAGAACCCTTCACACCGATAAGGGTTGTGGCAGAACCCTCCCCCATGGATGTCACTTTTCAAGGGAGTGCCACAAAAGTTAGTGATGTGGATGAAGGAAGAGTAGAACAACAAATACAGCTCCAAATCAGACAACCCCACAATGAAACTATCCATGTCGAGCAAGGAAAAGATGTACAAACCGGAGAAGCTCCAAGCATACCTACGACATGGTTGAATGTCGACATCGCTCAGGTCAAGCCAGTAGTGCAAGACATGATCAGAACCGCAATGGACACACAACAATTAATGCTTGAGGTTGATGAAGACTACGATCAAGCGATGCAGGACAAGCATGAACTTCAACAAATTGGTAAGAATCTTTCTACTGAGTTAAAGATAGCAAAGGAGCAGATCTTACAGAAAGAAAATGAAGTTCATGAGGTAAACAAACTATACAAAACTCTAGAGATAGAAAATGAAAGATTGCAAGAACAACTCCAGGCATTAACGAAAAGATATGAAGCTAGCGAGGCTGAGAAGGCACGAATGCACGCCCGAAGTAAAATATTGGAATCACAAATAAAAGTATATATGGAAGAGGTAGAAAACCGGAGGAACCGAAATAAGGAGCTCATGAAAGCTCTTCTAAGTGATCAGCCCGTCGAAGTTCAGAAAAGACCAGAAAAGGATATCAAAGAATTAGAAGAAAAAATAGATAAGTATGAAGATCAGCTCAAGCAGGAGCACACCACCATTGCCGAATGGGAAAAGAGGTACATGGATGATACCTCAACGCTAAGGACTAAATGGAAAAAGGCAAAAAATTGCTATCTCCAACAATGTGAGGAAGACACAGATCATATGGATATTGTTGCTAAAGAACTCCTCAAACACAAGGACACTATTGCCAGTGCTACTGAAGAAATCAAGCAAAAAGATGAGATGATTAAGCAACTACAAGAGCAGTTAGAGCAGAAGCCAATTCAGGGGACACCAGTAGTTCCAAAATCTGTAGAGGCTACTGAGGAGACTGAGGTACGTCCTCTCTCTCCCCCCTTATATCATTCGCCACTAAGGGAGGAACAGGACGTCCAAATTGAACATAATAATCAGGACATTGTAGAACTGAGCCGACCGGAAAGGGCACTACTGGTGTCCCAACTTACTGCTGAATTCGAAGATCAGATAATCCAAGTAATGAAGGAGGCCCAAATCGAAAGCAAAAACTTTGATCAAATTTTGAAGCCTTTTAACGTACCATATGGACTACTTAAAGAACAAACACGGCTATATATAAAGACTACGATGAATAAGGATCCGGACAACAACCTCCAGTTCAACCGCGATACATTCAAATAACTCAAGACAAATTTGAAAAAGCTGATCCCATATGGCGGCGCAAAGTTTTGGAAAAGAATCCCACACTGCGGGTACAATGGGAAGCATCACCATACGTGCTTCAGGTCAATCTAGCATTTTGTCCCGTACCCCGAAGACGCTCCTGGTCGCAATTTTGGGAAGGCCAGTGCCAAGGAAGCATAAATAATCAATGGCTGAAATATCCGTTATTACCTAGTCCACCACATAACTACCTACCAACGGAAGAGTACATGGTAAAAACAATGGAATTTTGGATTGCAAGATATGCGACTGTCCCGGACTTAGCAGTTAAAATGACCAATAAGATTTTCAGCATGCTCTTAACTGTAATTAAAGTCTTCCAGCATGCAAAATACACTTTTTTGAATTTCATCGGCATTACAAGGATCTGAAGCGCTTGTTTTTGATCTATCTACTATTCCGAGCCGCTTAACCTTGATGGCGTATTATTCACGACTTATGTTCTTGCCGTCAACATACATGCGAACTTTCGAAGAAGCATTTTTCACCGGCTTTTTCGAAATAGATTCAGAAATTTTTGTCAAGATGACTTTGAACCTTAATGCACGTGTGGTGGCTTACGAAACAAGTTTTTTTGCACATCATCGCCAAGCACCAGCGGATGGAGTGAAGTCAACACAGTGGAAGGAATTTATGATATGTGTTGCTCTAGCACAATGGTGAGAACCACGTTAAGAAGCTTCACCTCCTTAATGTCAATCCGAGGGAGAGGTAGGAGTGATATGAAGATCGTGAATGTGAGATGAAGAGAGAGTGAAGGTGAGAAGCACAAAGGTGCACACACACATACACACACACAATGAAGAGACAAGCAAGACACAATGGAAGGTGGGAAATTAGCTCTATTACTCAAGAATTACTCTTACAAGCTCAAACTAGCTCTACTCTCTTCTTTGCTCCAACAAGCTAACCTCAAAAATGAGCTCTCTAGCTCTTTTTATAGTTTCTAGACTAGTTTTGACCGGTTTCACATCTAATGACCGGCCTAGTTAAAAAATAGGTCCTAGAGGCTATTTGGAAGGGTAAACGATGTCTAAAAATAACGAAATTTGGTACGAGCATTCTACCTAAGCTCCTCAAGCTTGAGGACTCCTCGGCTTGCACAAAATGGAGCTATGGATTACAAAATGGGGTTTTCTATGATACATATGTTACAATTAGTGATAGTAATCACTGTTGAATGTTTTGGGAAAATTAATAAGACATGTATTTGTTTAAAAGATTGATCCGCCTGGCTCCCTACTTCATCTTCACATGCTTCCGTGGCGTCTGTGCCTCTGACTGCTTCCAACACCCCCCTCCCTCTCGCTTCTGTCGTCCCTGACAGAACCTTGTTGTGAGGTCTGCCGGATGTAATTCTGTAGGAGGTCTTGAGCGAGGGTGTGCTCTGATACACGAATACCTCGGGCTAGATCAGCCTCGAGTTTCTCCCAGTCGATAGGTTGCGGCTCGTCTGGTGGTGGGAGCTGATAATGTGTGGAGTACACCATTCGTTCACAGGCGAATAATTGCAATAAGTGTGTGGGCCTGCTTATGAATACTTCGGAATGGTACTCCCAAAAACCGGTGGTGAACATTTCTTCGAATGTTTGCTTGTAACATGCCGGTAGATATTTGATCCTGCAGTGCCAGGCGTAACACACCCGTAGCGATGGCGTTGTGCTCATATCATAGACTAAATCAAAGTTGCCATGCTCAAAGCCCGGGGTGTTAACATGGGGAGCCTTGATGCGCCGGAAGACTTTAAAGACCATCTGCATCATGTCAAAGATTTTGACAGTCATGTGCGCGGCAATATCATCCATGTGTTTTAATCGAGGGAGCCAGTGGCGGATCGTCGCCATCATGTAGCCTACTGTGGGTAACGCGACTGGTGGCTTGAGGTAGGGATAGTTCAACCAGTCTTGGCACTGCTTATTGTTCTGTAGCTTTATAGCGAAGGCAGTCCAAGAGCGGCATCGTGGTACTGGTCCCCAGCACGGATTAAATTTTAAGTGAAGCGGCGCTTTTACCCACGTGCTCATCATCTCTGGATAATTTTGCAGTAAATCTTTGCGCCAGTCTGGTTGAAGGATTTCACCTCTCTGCGCCCTTGGTGGCAAGTCCTCTGGCTCGAATTGAGTGGCATGCATTGGTTTCATGCCGGTTTCTTTCTCGATGGTTAACTGATATTCTGCCATTAACATGAAGTATGGTTTATACTGAAGCTCATGCCCGGATATGTATCGTCGCGGGGCCATTTGAGCAAAGAATGGTGATTGTAAAATTTTCTCTTCAATTATGGCCATGGCATGTAGCTGTGCCTCTACTCTGGCCGAGTGTGTCGTTCCGAGTTCTTCTACTGTCTTCATCCACGCGGGGGTAGGTAATTCGTAGGTCATCTGGCCTTCGGCCGTGACACGTCCGCCTGGGATGGGTATCGGTTCATAAGCCTCTTCGAAGGTCTCCTCCACCGGGATAGTGACGGTTTCTTCCTCAGCTGGTAGCTCAGGTGGGGAGTCTGGCCTTGGTGGTGCTTCATAGATGGCAATCCTAGATTCAAGATTTGTTACCTGGGCCCGGAGTGCGTTGAGTTCCTCTAAAACTTCAGGGGCAGGGTCCACAGGCGCTGGTAATTCCGCTGCTACTGGTACCTGTTGTGTTGCTGGTTCTCTGAGTTGTAGCAGTTTGTGATCTTCCTTTAACTTTTGATGTTCTTCGTTCATACGATCATAGTCCTCGAGCAATCTGACATGGTCGTCTAGCAGTATCCGCATCGACTCGGATGGGATTGCCTTGAATCTGCTCGGACTTAGTGGCTGTTCTGGATGATCTAAAGCCGCTTCTAAGTTCTCTCTATTTTGCTCTTGGAGTCTCTGGTTCTCCTCTTTTGCTGCGGCTAAGTGTCTTCTTAGTAAGCCCATATTTCTAGTGAGCGTTGCATTGCGGACAGTCTGGGCTCTAAGTAGGTTATCTAAATCCGCGGTGGCCTCTTTGCTTTTTTCCTCACTTTCTATTTCTAACTTGTGATAAGCCTCTCGTAACTCTTGGTATCGGCTGTTCAGTGAGGCGTTCTCAATTGATAACAAATTAAGCTGCGTTTGTAAGTCGTTCGTCGTTTTCTGCAGCTGTTGATAGTTGGTGCTGAGTGATGCAAACTCATCGCGGACTTGCGTCATGCATGCGAACATGTGTTGAAATGCGGTGTCTATGGTGGGCGATAGTAGTAGTGAAGTGCTAAATGAGGATGCAGTGGTAGTAGATGCAGTGGGAATGGGGAGCGGGGTTGGGACTGTGGATGCAGTGGTGATTGTGGAAAATTGTGAAGTGCCTAAATATGAGGGTGCTGTGAGTGGAGTGGGTGGTGGTGAGGTGGGTGGTGATATGTCCATGCCATTGGACGTGTTTAATGTTGTGACTGTGAAAAGTGGTGTGATTGTGGGTGGTTGCGTAGGTGTGAATACGGGATTTACAAACGTAGAGTAGTTTACAGGGGGGATGGTTGGAGCGGCTTGGTGAAACGGGGAAATAGGCGTTATGGTAGGTTGGGGAGGTGAGACTGGTGAGAAGGTTAGTGGGGTTAAGAAGGGGAATGGGGGTCTTAGAGGTGGGGGAAACGCTGGGAAGGATGAAGGGGTGAAGGGGTTAACATAGGGATGCAGAGGGTTGGGTGTGGGCCTGGTGGTATGAATGGGTAAGGAAGAGGTTGGGGCTATATTGCTTTGTACAGGTGTGGATGTGGGGAAAGCCGGTGGGTGTGCGGGTGATACAGGATGGGTTGGTGAAAGATGAGGTGAGAGAGGAGTCGAAGGGGTGGATGTTATTTCGAGGATAGTAGTGGTATGTACAATGGTGGTACGGGGTGGCGAATCTACAAGGATGGTTTCTGCGGTTAATGAACGTTCGGGGGCGAGGCGTGCCTCCCTGGCTTGTGCTGAAGATTGGGCTCCTGTTGGTACACGAATATACTCCCCAGGTTTTGAGAGTAGTCGCACTCGGCGGGGATCAAACTGTGGTAGTTGCTTTCTTTGTAAAAACCTGAGTGCTTCATGGGAGCCTACTGATTTGACTAACTCTCTGAACCCTCTGATATATGCGTCTTCGAATCCTCCGGAGATGAGTTCCTGTTCAATTAATGCCTGGCTCTCCTCTTCCGTTAACCTCTTTCGTGCCCAGACTTTCTCCATGGTACGATATAATTTCTTTATGGTCAATGTGTACGCTGCGGCTTCGAAAGTTTCATCTTCATATGTGCTGGTGTCGCCGTGCGTGTCGGTTTGTTGGCCTTGCCCCTCTGTCTGGTCGTCATGTGAACCCTGGCTGGCTTCATCGTCGCCTTGATCGTCGTCTGTTTCGGTTCTTTCTTCTTCAGAGCCCGACACAGCTTGTCCTTGTGGCAAATCTCGCGGCGTAGTAGGGTAGCTGGGACGTTCATATTCCTGGGAGAACAGTTGTGCTTCTGAATACTGGAACTCGTTTGAGAATGCATCAGGCATCTCAAAATCAAATGTCGTGTTTATGGGGTCGGCCTCCATATGTGGTATCGGGAAAGAAAACGCTTCCGCACCAATAGTGGTGGGAGCTTCTGCAGTTGTGGTGGGGGGTTCTGTGGTGGTAGCTGCCTGAGGTGCAGCGGTACTAGTGGTGGCCTCTGTAATCACTGGTCTGGACAACCGTATGCGAATAGGTTGTACAGTGGGCGCAGCTTCTGTCTGTGGTCGCTCGGGAGAGGGTTGTGGTGACGGCGACTCTGGCACTTGGAGGCAAGGGATGGTGCCTCGCATGCGCTTACCTGCCCGTGTCCTACTGGGCTTCCTAGCTTTCTTCGTTGTGCTCTTGAATGCCTTCAATTCCTCTCCTGTTAATGCACGCTCGATGGGCAAGTCATAAGCCAAACACATATACACAATTCTAGTGAGCGCACAACATCCGTTAAGCACTTTTTTACGCTCCCATCTGTGCTGTGCCAGATACATTTGGTCTATGATCCAGCTTGCCAGATCAACTGTTTGAGGTCCCGTACATGCCAAATATAATCCGAACCATATTCTTTTGTGTGGCATGGTAAATCTGTCCTGAGCTGGAAATGCAAAATGTTGCATGCATATTCTTAGTGGCTTTGACAACTCAGGTGTAATGGCCGAAATCTCTTCCCACTTCGTGACATCCCCACGTTTCATCGGTTCTGGAATCAATCTCTCTCGGTCTGTGGGAGTGTGGGTTCCATGAATCTTGATGGCTGCTCTGATTAGGTCCTTAGAGAGATAAAATCTCTTGTAAGGTGGGTCATCCACTAGGGTAGGCAATATGAAGGTTCCTGGGATATCCTTATTCTCCGATGCCATCAATGTAGTGATTAAATAATAGCACCTATAAAAATCCGGTTTGGGTAGAGGATCACTGAAATATTCTGTGAAACCGGCTCTGGCCCAAACATGAGTTAAATCCTGGGTGCTTTGTAGGGCTTCGAATTCTCTGGAGAAAAACTGGTACTTTCCCCACGTGCGGTCATCAAAAGTCAGAGAGGATTCAAATATAAAGTCTGCGTCCGCAAGGGGTCCTGCAAGGCCCTGAAACCAATGAGAGTTTCTGTGTATCTTTTCGGTGTAGCCCATGGGGGGGTTATCGATAGGCATGGGCCCTGGAAATCCCTGAAATTCCGGCGGTGGAGCAGTAGGGTGGGACTCTGCTCGTAGCACGTTGAGTGGTACTGCTGCTACACTGGGGCCTGCTCCTGATGTTCCTTCGTCAGTTTGCATGGTGGCTGGTGCGCTAGTGAGAAAGATCTGCTACAAAAGATTAACACATTAGCATGGAAATTAATCATGATCCCATTAAAGTGAGACCGCAATCCCTTTCCATAACTGATGCGTAACCCGTGTAGCCAAGTGCTGTGATGTGATGGATGCAATGTTTCTTGCAGCACTAGTGCAGGTCTCTAGACACCTATACGTTTCAGATCATGCATACATTTCTTGATGAGATGAGATGACGAGTGATGTGTGATGATGGTGTGTGAATTTATACAAGGTTTAAAGGTTATTAATTGAGTACAAGGTTGTATGTTAGTCGGGGGGTAGTTAGACAATGGGTTAGGGGAAGACGGTTGGACACGTTTTGGTATCCATTTCCTAAGGATCTTGGAGTGGGTGGTGGGTTTCTGCTGAGGGGTAAAAGGTGGTGTCGGGTTTGGTGATTTCGAGGGATGAGATGAGTTATGGGGGTTATATATTACATGGCTTATGGGTTGAGCTATGATACATGGTTTGGGTACCCAAATCTGCGTGGGCGTGGGTCTATGGGTAAGGTACTTCTTGGCGATCCACATTTGTCGGATGCTCGGACCTGTAGAAGAAGGTCGAGGGGATGGTGGATATCGATTCTGTTTCTGTTCGGCCTTTTGCTTGTTGATCCCTGCTTGGTTGGAGTCCTTCGGTGCTTTTTGTCCTTTCGGCACCCATATTTGTCTGGTGCCGCTTCCTTTGGGAGGCCTAAACTGCCTTCCTGGTCGTGTCTTCTGATACTGTCGTCGATCTGGGTTCCTTTGTCGTGGTTGACTCTGTTGTGGCTGGGGTTGAGAGGTCGGATGGACACTCTGCTTTGGAAAAGAAGGGAGTTCCAACACTTGCGTGACCTGCCCATTAGGAAGAGATGCCTTTTGTAACTTTAATCTAGGCCAGTCCGCAACAAGCTTGGAAGGATGAGCACCGTAGGGTGTCGTGCTCATTTGGCCGCTGATGCAACCCACCTGACCTCTGATTGTGCCCTTCTGCCCTTGCTGTTGGGTAACTGTCTCTTCTAGTTTGCAGGAAGTCCCAGGGAAGATCTCCTGTCGTCCTTCTGACTGACAACTGTCTATAGCCAAGCCCGAGTGGGTTGGTGGGATGTAACGTGACTGGTCGGATTAAAGATCTTCCGGTCTTCCGTCGCATGCGTTTCATAGGGTCTAGGGTCACAACCGTCAAGCGGAGTGCGGTTAGGGAAGTCAAGCGGTATCACTCGCTTCTGCTCTAAGGTTCCAATCTGTAAGGAGCCTTGTCTAAGATTTAGGTCCACTGAGTGATCGTATAGCCAATCTTGGCCAAGGATTAGGGGTTCTATCAGGTCGTCATCATGGCACACTAATAGCTTCGCTGTCATGGTCACCTCCTTAACGAGGATAGGAAGGTCCACCTCACCCATGCAAGGGGTTTCCATGCCTCCTAGGCCTATGAGGTATGCCTCAATTGGCCGCATTTCTATTCCTGAATCCTTATAGTGGGACCATCTAATCGCACTAGTCGCAGCGCCTGAGTCAATCAAAGCCCTGAGTTCTTGGCTATGGTTACCGTGCGCTAGCCTCACTGTAATGAATGGTCTCCTGTCCACTATGCTCGGATGAGTGGTTGACTTTACTTGACACATGGCCATGGGATATCTGGGTGATGTTTCCAGATGGTTATAATGTTCTCTCCCTAGTCCTTGTCTTCTTAGCTTCATGCGCTTAATGCGTTCTATGGCTTCTGCCTGAGCTTCTGCTCGTATTCTATTTTCTTCCTCCTTACGCTTCTTTGCCAACGTGAGTCGTCTAAGCATATCCTCAGTAAGAGGTTCTTGATATAGCCTGACTCTACAGCCACTAATGTAATTAGGCATTATATCTCCTTCTAAGGTGGCTAACTGTACTGCTCCGCTCGTCGAGAGTCGGTTAATGATCATAGGTCCATAACCTCGCTTTTCTAACTTTCGTGCGTGCTGTTTCAGTGTATACACTAGAACTAAATCTCCTTCTTTTAGGCCTTTATCTCTCACATGTGCATCAAAATATGCTTTCTGTCGCTTCTTAGCTGCGTATATTCCTGCCGCTGCTTTCAGCCTGGTTTCTCCTAATCGTTCCAAGTCCATTATTCTCGCTGATAATTCATGGCCGGTCCACTCATGTTCTTGTGCAACCTTAAGGGTCGGTATCAAGAAGTCCAAGGGAAGCACTGCATTCTGACCAAAAACCATCTGAAAGGGAGTTGCATTGAGTACGGTCTTGTAGGCCACTCGATATGCCCAAACAGCGTGGTGTAGCTGTTTGTCCCAATCTGAACGTTTATTGTTCACGAGTTTCGTCAGTACGGTACAAAGTATCTTGTTAGTGCTTTCAGCTTGACCATTGGCCTGAGGATGATATGGTGCAGATTTCTTGTGAATCACCATAAAATCCTGTAACAAATATTCAATGACTTGGTTTAGAAAGTGAGTACCTCGATCACTCACTAACTCTATAGGCAGTCCATATCTTGTAAAGACATTTTCAAATAAGAATTTTGCAGTCGTGTGAGCATCATTCTTTTTTGTGGCTTTCGCCTCTACCCATTTCGTGAGATAATCTGTGGCAACAATAATGTATTCTGCATGTGTACCTTTTGCAGGGGGATTAATGGGTCCTACAAAGTCTATACCCCACTTTGAAAATGCACGTCCGCCCATCATGGGTTTCAATGGCATTTCATCTCTGCGAGTAGGAAACTGAGTTCTTTGGCACACGTCACATCTCTTTACATAGGTATGTGCATCCATGTGAAGAGTGGGCCACCATAATCCTGCAAAGAGGATGGCTTTGATTATCCTATCTGGTCCAAAATGACCTCCTGCAACACCTTGGTGTGCAGTCTCTAGTATTCTCAGATAATCGCTCTCATGAACACATTGTCTTAGATATCCATCTCGTCCTCTTTTGTATAGATTATCGCCAATAAGTGAATAGTCGTGAGCTTCCTGCTCTAGACTACGTTGTCGAGCTAAGGTCATTCCTTGAGGGAATGTGTTCGTCCTCAAGTAGGTCACTAATGGTTCACTCCAGTCTGGTGTGAGAGACACATGATATAATGTCGCATGCTCTACTGGTGGTCTTTCCCAACACACCTGACATTCTTTACACAACTTGTGGACATCTGCTTCCATAGAAGGCCAATATACTCCTAATCTATGCAGAGTCTGTAGTGTTCTATGTTTTGAATGATGTTGCTTTAGTGCACCTAAGTGTGCTAATTGCAACCAATTCGCATGTTCTGATTCATCTACACAACAAGCAAGAATCTTTTGATTATCTTGTTTATATATGCTTCCTGCTATTATTTGGTACCTCTGAGATTTGGTAATCTCTCCTTCTTTGATCTTTATCCTACTAGGACTCTTGGGTCCGTATGTCAGAATAGGGACTAACGGCTTAGCCCATTCTGGTGCTATCTCAAGGTTGAATAAGTATGCATCTGGTAGATCATCAGCTACTCCTTGAGGGGCTTCTCCCGAGGTTAATCTTGAAAGGTGGTCAGCTCTAAGATGCGTCTTTCCCTTCCTAACTACCACTTCAAAATCATACTCCATGAGTAATAGAAACCAACGTATCAGTCGTCCTGTGTTACATGGTTTGTTGACTAAATATAATAGGGCTTGATGATCCGTAAAGAACTTGAACTTGTTGGCCAACAAGTAGTGCCTGAATTTCTTTACTGCATAGATCATCCCTAATCCTTCTCGTTCCGTCGTGGTATAATTTCTCTCTGCTGCGTTCAGTTGTCTGCTAGCGTAAGCTATGGGGAGATCTATGTTACCTTCATTCGTGGGTTGTGCTAATACACATCCTATGGCGTAATTGGATGCATCCACATGTACATGAAATGGCTTACTCCAATCTGGAGTGGTTAATATAGGTGCTGAGCACAAGCGTCGTTTAAGTTCATTGAATGAATGTTCACATTCATCTGTCCATTCAAAATTGGTTAAAAGAGAGTACAGAGGCTTGGCTATGATTGCATACATGTGTATGAATCTCCTATAATAACCGCAATGGCCCATAAATGCCTGTACCTCTTTCACATTAGTTGGTCTTGGTAATTCCGCAATTACCTTCACCTTTTCCTCGTCCGTAGAGATTCCATTTTTTGACACAATGTGTCCTAGAATTTTGCCTTGTCTGACCATGAAAACGCATTTTTCTGGGTTCAAACAAACCTGATATTCTCGACATTTGTCAAATATTTGTCTCAACTCTGGGATATGTGCCTGTCTTACATTTGAGTGCGCACATAGGTCATCGACATAAACTTCCAAGCTCTTGCGTAAAAATTCCTTAAAAACATGACACATGAGTCGCTGGAAAGTAGCGGGTGCATTTGTCAAGCCAAATGGCATTACACGAAATGCAAATATGCCCCATTCTGTGGCAAAAGCCGTCTTGTGTTGGTCTTCTGGAGCAATGGCTACTTGGTTATAGCCTGAGAATCCATCAAGAAAGTTGTACACTTCCTTGCCCGCAACTCTTTCCAATAAGTGTTCCGTGATAGGAAGAGGATAACTGTCTCTAATCGTGGCAGCATTAACTTTTTTAAGGTTAATACACACACGCAATTTTCCATTCTTCTTGGGCACAACCACAATGGGGGATACCCATTCGGTATGCTCAATTTCGTAGATAAATCCTGCTTCTATCAGGCGATCTATCTCCTCTTTAATCTTCGCAGCGTAATTATCATTATACGTGTAAGGTTTTTGTTTTGTTGGTTTTGCATCTGGAGTCATAGGGATTCTATGAGAACATATATCTGGGTCTACTCCTTTCAAATCTTTGTAACTCCAAGCAAAAACATCTCTATATTCGCGCAATAGGGCAACTAACTCTTCTTCTTCTTCAGTCGTCAAATCGTGCCCTATGTAGGTACATTTTTCTTCTTCTCCTTCGATAGCAACTATTATTTTCTTGGTTTTCTCTCGGTTATCATATGCTTGTCCATCATTCGCTTTTCTATTGGGCATTCGTACCATGATTCTTCTATCTTCAATTTCATATTTCTTGAAATTCTCGGGTACTTCAAACAAAGATTCTTCTTTTTCCGACATGGTTTCTTTCTTCTTTCTCTTCTTGCCTTCACTCTTATCAGTCACTTGAGTGGCTAACCTTACCTCGTTCGAAATTTCCTCGTGACTCTGAGTGTGAGTCTCTACTTCGTAGAAATATTCTTCCTCTGATGCAAAGGGTGGGTCCATGATAATTGATTCTAAATCAAAATCGCTTGCGTCCTCAAATGCATCAGTGTTTGGTTCACACTCTTCTAAAATTGCATCGCCCATGATTGGCTCTATCGTGAAAACTGAAATGTCATAGCCATCTTCGTCACAGTGGGGTGTCCATTGTTCTTTATTGATGGCTACATCCATGGTTGCTAGTATTTCTGCCCAACCATGGGGTTCAAACTCCTCATCTGGGAATACTACAGGTGCATAGGCTGGATCTTGGAGGGTTCGTGGATGTTGTTCCGCACCTAAGGTCCTGGTTTCTAATCGTTCTTCCTCTTGTTTGGCTACTTTACACATCCATAAATGGGTGTCCTCATGCAACCAAGAAGGATCTGATTCTAATGAGTGCACGGATTCCGTCTCTGCTGGTGTCTTATGGATGGTATTCCATTGTATTGGGGGTACATCTCTATGTGAATAGTCTTTAAGATTGACTTTAGTAGTCACTCCTAAATGTTGCAAGTACAAAGAATTAGTTCCCCAATCTTGTACAATTTGTAACTGACGCATGAATGGTCGTCCCAATATCATCTCATATGCATGATTTTTCGCAAAGTCGCAAATGGCAAAGGTATGCTCAAATTCTACACCACAAGTGGTGAGAGATATGCCTTCTAGTAAGCCTAACAGTTTTTCTATGTGTCCATCGGCCATTTGTAGCTTCATCCTGGTGGGTCTGAGTGCTGGCTTACCCCAACGTTTCCATAAGGCGGTAGTAGCGATAGCTACTCCGGCTCCTGAATCTAAGATGGCTTTCGTGGTGTAGCCCTGATGGGTTATTGGAAGGTATGTGTTACCTTCCTCTCCTTCGCTTACGTCTCCAATCTTTTCCACGGGTATCTCTGGTACCTTCTTCTGTGATCCTATCTGAGAGGGTGTGGTAGCTAGCTCAGGGAATTGATTTGCTACGTGCTTCCACAATTCTGGTTTTACCTTTAACAGTTCCTCCAGAGTGAGATTACATTGTACTTTGGTATTCTTGATCACTTCCGTATTTCTAGGGATCACTGATTCTTCATTCCTCACTATTATCGTGGGTGCTCTCATACTAATAGACTTAGCTTCCCAAGGCCCTGTGAACTGAGGTAATTCTTGTAGAGAATTAGACTCAAATCCTGTGGGTTCACTCAGTTGCTCCACCTCTACCTCATCATATATAGAGGGGATGTCTTGGGGAAATTGTTCCTGCAAGTCGTCTATTTCCTGAATAGGAGGATGAGTTCCTTGTTCTTTTCTCCATTTCTCTTCCTGGATCTCCCTCAAAAATTCATGTGAGTACCTATGTATGGAAGACAAGTTGTCCTGGCTTTCTGTGTTGGGTACTTGAGACAGGGATGGTGCATTCCTTTCCTGTGTCTCTGGGATAATAGGGTTCCTATGCTGATCCTCTCTCTCTTTGCTTTCAATCAAGTGTTCTAGCCTCTCCATTAGTCCTTGAAAGTGTAATTCCGGTTTTGCCATGTTATTCCAATTAAGATATCTAGAGGCTTCGAACAACGCTTGGGCTAGTTCTACCATCTTCATGCACAGTTTAGTTCTCTCAATTTCTAGATCAGCTCGAGGGTAGTTTTTACTCATTTCCGTGACTTGAGGTCCCTCTTTTATTCTAGCCTGATATGCACGAAACATCATATCTAGATCTTCCGGTATGGGTTCCGCTAAGACTGATCCCGATTTTTGAGCAGGGTTTTCTTGGTTTGATTCTTGTGAAGCCAATTCTTGTATTTTGGCTCTAGATTCTCTTAGACTTCCTTCCAACTCACTTATCTTTTTACTCCATTTTCTCTTTATTCTTTCTCTGGAATCTTTCCAAGATTTCGTCTTTTTACTACTCGATTCCGCAACTTCACTAATTTCGGCTATTTTCTCATGATTAAGCTGCTGGTTTTGTAAGAGCGCCTGGGCTCTGGTTATAGCTTGGATAGGCACGTATGTAGGGTTGGATCCATCTGCATTGTTTACAATACCTATCACGTTGATTGGTGTCACATTTGTAGTGTTAACTGGGTTCTTAGGACAATCTTTGATTACGTGCTCTTTGCCACAGTCGGCACAAAAGCCTTGGATGCTATAGTACTGTGATTGCCTTGCTATTGGGGGATGTGGGCAGTCCTTTATGAAGTGATCTCCTTGGCACCTAAAGCATGGTCCTCTAGGGCCCTGTGGTCTATGCTGTCTCAATTGGGGCCGTGGGTTTGGGTTTGCGTACATCACATTAGTATAATCTGGCTCCCAACTAGGTTCCATTGGTGGACTATCATAATGATATGTCTCCACATGCTCTGGTGACTCCGTGTAATAAGCGGGTGGACTAGTCACATGAGTAGAGTCAAAACTGTTGGAGTTCGGGTCACTTTCGGTGATCAGGGGTGAAGAAGGCACTAAGGCCCTACTTAGGTTCTCTTCTGCAGCCGCATATTTGACTGAGATGACATTCGCTGGTGGGGGTGGCTGTTGAGCTAAGACAGGTTGAGGTCTCTGTTGAGCCTGGTATGGGTGGTTCTGAGGAGGCCTATAGTAATAAGGCTGAGCATTGTATTGGCCTTGATACCTACCTGGCTGCTGGTATGTTTGCGGGTAGTTCTGTCTCACGGTTTGTTTGTTGTATGGGCAGTCCTGAGCTGTATGATTTGTGTATCTTCTCTCAATTGTGCAATATTGGCCACTAGGGTTGGCGTGAGGTTGAGGTGCATTGGGGCACCTGTTTGCCAAATGATTTCCACCACAAGCGTAACAACGTACATTTGTAGGTAGCTTGGGCACCTGTTTACTAGAAACTCCTAGTTTTTGGGCCACTTTTTCTGCTAGGTCCTCTATCGAATTAGACAATTTTGTGGATGCTAGAGAAGAACAATCTGAGTCTTTATAGACCTTTGAGAGTTCTAATTCCTCTCCTAGGTTGTCCTCGATGTCTATACATATTCTTACACACTCCTCTAGCGTTCTGGGTTCTTTTAGGTACACATAAGAGCGTAGTTTAGCGCTCAACAAGCCATCTAGGAACAGTGATACTTGTTTGGCTTGTGAGGGTAGCTCTTGCATTGGACATCGTTCAACATATTGTCTGAATCTACGTCCTGCCAGTCTTACTGTTTCCTGAGGGGTTTGTTTAAAGCTATGAATCAACGAAGACGTGTCATGTCTAACCCCACTTTTAGAGAATTCAGTGATGAATGACTCTAAAAAGTGATGGATGTCTCTAAATTGCCTTTGTTGCAATGGTTGGAACCAAGTTAAAGCGGTATTCTTTAACGTTAGTCCAAATGCATTGTACTGCGTGAACATGTCCTCGACTTGTTCTGCTCTTAGTACTTGCTTGAATTCTGCGACATGGTCATAGGGATCTCCTGTCCCATCAAAGTAATTCTTCATTGATTTTACTAACTGTGTGGGTCTCAATACTCTTGCATGTTCACGTGGTCTAGGTAGAGGAAAATCATCTCTACCACCTGGTATTCCATGTTCTCTTTGTCTATCCGTCCTATTAGTGTTCGTGGTTGTTCCATCTCTCCCTATGGCGTGAATGAAGCTTACTTCCGGTCTCTCGTGATTTCCTTCTCTTTGATTTCCATGGGCTGAGGATGTTCCTGCCCCTTGTTGATTTGCATTCATGTTTGTTCGGGATGGAGGGAATATCAATTCACCTCTCCATGTGTATGTGTTTTTAGCGCGTTCAGGCACCACAAAGACTCTTTCTGAAGTCTCATCCAGGTATACAACCTTTCCAGGTGTATCTGGGTCCTTGAATTCATAGATTGTGATGATGCCTACCTCACTGGGGTTTTCCTTTCTGTACCTCCAAAAGGCTTCATCTGTCTCTTTATTTACGAACAACTCTGTGCTCCTGTTATCTTGAGGGATCCACTCTGGGATGATTACTCTTGTTAATACGGATTTCCCTCTCGGTGTTCTAGGTTCTTCTAACGGTTCTTTTCCTTGAAATTTCCCTTCTGTCTCCAATTGGATTGTGCCAAACTCATTAGTATCGTTTGGCTGTGTACTCAGGACGTACATGGTTCCTTCTTTGTCTATGTAAGCGTCTCTCTCAAATTTCACCACTGGTCTTTCCAATCCAATGGGTTGATCAGGGTTGTGCAGTTGCACCACTTGCCTTTGCAAACCATCCTCATAGATGCGAGCACCTAATCGGTTGGTTCGGAGAAACTCTAGTTGCGTTCTATAGGGTCCTTCTGGTTTTTCTAAGTATGCTACATGAGATCCTCCTGCTGGTCTGTCTGCGCTGAATGCCATTTCTGATTCGCTAGTTTCTGAGCTCTCGTAAGGATAACTATTATTCAATTGCTGAGCCCAAGATCGTGCTGTGGTTCTTACACTAGCCTCTGATGATCTAAGGCTTCGTCTGTCCGACTTACCTATATGTTTGCCCGATCTAAGGTTCATTAATTTCCTTCCTTGCTCACTCAATTACACACTTAGATCGTCAATGGTCCTTTGTGATTAATTCTTGATTCTTTTTAATTCTTCTTTGGATTCTTGTCTTAATATATGCGTCAGGAATTCGACTTTCCGTTATGATTTTGAGTTATCGTTCCGTCAGACTTATGTTCTTTTCTTTAGGTTTTCGCGTCACACACACCTTTACTTTAAGTCTTAAACTTGATAGAATTAGGTATCTTGAACTTGAGGCGTTCCTATCGTCGTTAATCCACAATGCTAACGTTTAGCCTAAGCTAAGAATTGACTGAGGGGGTTGAGTAATCTTCCAACCTCGAGTCGGCTTTTCTGGTTGCTCTGATGCCCTGTTGCCCAAGAAGCCGTGCTTCCCAAGCTCTGCTGTCTCCACTGCCTTGCTTGCTTGCCTTGGATTGCCCTTGCTAGACCTGGAAAATTCCAATGTTAGACCAATTCACAAGATGATTAAACACTTGAGTATATACACCTTTTAAGCTCAAATTTTCAATGTGTGCCCCCTGACTTCCTAGTCCCCGACTAGGTGAACCTCAAAATAGCTTATCCAAAAATAGATGTATTCTTTATGAAAAAAACAGTTGAGGTCACGTAGTACTCGTCACGAGCTTTCTAACGAGCTATTAAGCTCAAAAAACGGACTTCGGATGAAAAAGTTATGAGCGTTCAGGCCATGGGGGGAAAAACTGACAATCCAATTTTCCCTCAAATATGAGCTAAGGGGTCTCCTATGAGTCTAATGGTCCAAAAATTTTCCAAAAATACCCTCAAAATTGGTCAAAAATTGAAGTCCAAAATTTGCGATGGGGGTGGGCAATCGCGATGGTCTGGGACCGTCGCGATGGTCCGAGCGAACCGTCGCGATGGCGTGGAATTTGGACAATCGCGATGGCCCGAAATGAACGATCACGATGGCGTGAGGTCGAACCGTCGCGATGGTCCAAAAATTGAACCGTCGCGATGGCGTGATCGGGCGGACAATCGCGATGGCGCGGTCAACGGTCAACGGTGGACAATCGCGATGGTCCGAAGTGAACCGTCGCGATGGTCCGCGATGCGATGGCTTGAGCCAATCGCGATGGTCCGATTTTGGGCTGTCGCGATGGTCCGAAAAATTGAACCGTCGCGATGGTCTATCGTGACACGTGGCACTGTCGTGGCGATGGCATAAGCCAATCGCGATGGTCCGGGGTCAAATGAACCGTCGCGATGGTCCAAGTGGACCGTCGCGATGGCTCAAGTGAACCGTCGCGATGGTCCGAAAAAGCGAACCGTCGCGATGGTCCGGCCGAGCCGTCGCGATGGCGTGAGCCTATCGCGATGGTGCGACACAATCGCGATGGTCCGAGCCAATCGCGATGGTCCACCAAATGACGAATTTTTGAAATGCAACTATGGTGCCGTGTGTGCGCAAGGATCGCCTACCTCGTGGTGTGGTCGCCTACCTCAAAATCCGAACTTGGCGGACCATCGCGATGGTCCGACACAGTCGGAAATTTCTGACAGAAAGTACATTTTTTACCTTTTGGAAGCTTTCCTGATGCTCTGAAGCTCTGTACCTGCAAGAAAACTCAAGAAAACACAAGCACAAACAAGCACAAAAGTTCTCTCTCGCTCTCTCGCATGCACAAATGAGGGGAAATGAGGTGAATGGGTGGATATGGTGAATTTTCTGATTTTTTTGGAGATGAAGATGATGATGCGATGATGAAGATGGAGTATGGGGAAGGTGAAAAACACTAAAAACTAAGTAAAAACAACAACAAAAACTGAAATTTTTACCTTCCAACGCCACTTCTTGCTATACTCTTACCATCACACATTCGTCCTAGACTCGATCCCCGGCAACGGCGCCAAATTTGGTGTTGCTCTAGCACAATGGTGAGAACCACGTTAAGAAGCTTCACCTCCTTAATGTCAATCCGAGGGAGAGGTAGGAGTGATATGAAGATCGTGAATGTGAGATGAAGAGAGAGTGAAGGTGAGAAGCACAAAGGTGCACACACACATACACACACACAATGAAGAGACAAGCAAGACACAATGGAAGGTGGGAAATTAGCTCTATTACTCAAGAATTACTCTTACAAGCTCAAACTAGCTCTACTCTCTTCTTTGCTCCAACAAGCTAACCTCAAAAATGAGCTCTCTAGCTCTTTTTATAGTTTCTAGACTAGTTTTGACCGGTTTCACATCTAATGACCGGCCTAGTTAAAAAATAGGTCCTAGAGGCTATTTGGAAGGGTAAACGATGTCTAAAAATAATGAAATTTGGTACGAGCATTCTACCTAAGCTCCTCAAGCTCGAGGACTCCTCGGCTTGCACAAAATGGAGCTATGGATTACAAAATGGGGTTTTCTATGATACATATGTTACAATTAGTGATAGTAATCACTGTTGAATGTTTTGGGAAAATTAATAAGACATGTATTTGTTTAAAAGATTGATCCGCCTGGCTCCCTGCTTCATCTTCACATGCTTCCGTGGCGTCTGTGCCTCTGACTGCTTCCAACAATATGTCACGCTAATCTGCTGAATCAAAGAGAGCAAGCACCCATACAAACCTACTCAGGTCGCCACAGAAAGCCTATCGGGGACGACATAGTTCAAGAGGAGGGATGTGTGGAAGGGGAATCAAGCAAGAAGAGAAGAAGAAGAAGATCAAAGTAAAAAATTGCTCAATAAAGAATGAAGATCATAAAGTGAAAGAACCACCCTCTGCCCAAAGCCCCGCAGGGGCATGCATCAGGCAACAACGCAAAACATCCAGGTCCTGAGGAGTGGAATTAAAAACAATCAGAACCAGGACATTTCATGGGAAGGACAGATCAGGGCCAGGAAGCATACATGAAGGAGTGCAAGAAGATACTTGGCAGGTAATAATCCTCCCGCTGATAGCATGTGTTGTTAACAAAGTAAACAGGCTCAAAGCAATACAACATGTCAGATATGTGAAGACAAAGACAAATCAAAAGACCAAAAGATAGAAAGGGGTAGAGGCGGAAAAGTTGAAGGGGGTGACTAAGAACAGCACATTCGTAGTCACTGGTGGCGTGCATGGTAGCCCGACTGAATACAGCAACCCATATATGTGATATAAGGAATACCAAGGGGCAAACTAAAGCAAAGGACATACCTCGGATAAGATAACCAATTGTCTGACAGTCCTTGTTGCCGCTTCGACCGCTGGGTGCGTGTATTCAGAACTCTTAAACAAGCTGAAGACAAGAAGTAAAACCTGTCAAGGGACGACAGAGACAAAGAGGGGGAGAGTGTTGCAGAGCAAAACAACATAAGAGAAGAGCCCCAAAATTTTCAATTTAATGGGCATGATTTTTCTTCTTCAAAGTCTTAGAGAATTCCCTCAAGCCATGTAAATGCACTGGAGGAGTCCTCTAGTTGCATAATTCCAACTTGCTATAAAATATCCCTTGTAAATTATTAGGAATTTCACTTTTTTAGTAATAAATTGCCGGTTTCTTGTGTGAAAGGACCAAACTTAGGGCACATGTATATAAGTCACTTGGTGGCTCTTTGTAGAGACTTTTTGCCATTGTGAAGGAGAGATCTTGAATTTCGAATTTGCCTCTTTCTTGCAGATTTCCATCTTCTCTTTGATCTTCTATGTGTGTGTAATGCTTGGAATGTGTGTGTAGGACTGTTGTCTACCCCTCCCCACTGTTTTGAAGCTACTGTAGTATGTGCGCGAGCTTGTAGAAGTTGTGGAGTGAGAGTGGGTGTTTCCCACCACTCACTATTTTAGTCATAACTTGAAGCACGGTTGTCAGAATTGAGTCACTTCCAATAGATGCGTCTCCTCGAGAGATTCAAAACGAGTACTCTATTGACTATATTTGAAGGTTGGAGGTGGGAGAAATCCTCAATTTACTGAAAACTGCTGTAAGTGGTATCGCGGCAGACACTTTCAGTCTTTCAGTCTTTCAGTGAGTTAGAGAGGTAGATTAGTCTTTTCTCATGTATATAAGCTGAACCACTTCATTTTCCATCATGTGTGCACATGTCCTCATACACTTGGTTAGGTCGTTTGATCGGATTGACAAGTAAGCATGTGTCAATTTCCCACTATACGCACTTGTGTTGCAAATGAGATTTAGTCTCTTTGGCACAAGTCCTTAAGTCTTTTGACTTAGGTACACAATGTCTCTCTTCGAATACTGACCGATCGATCTATATTTGATAGAGATGATTGCATAAATGAATTAAAGAGGACCACTCCTTCTCTTTCTCCTTTTGCATGCTCATGTTGCTGTGTGCTATAGTATCTTTGATTCTAAGGTAAGATTTTGGGCACTAGCAGCAATGTATTCTATGCCAAGAACTCTTGTAGAATGCCAATCTTGTTTTCCCCCTTCATCTAAGTAGGAAATATTGAATTTCTATGGATCAACCATATCATGCATAGTGAAGCATCTCCTTTCCTTAGAATTTATTACCTCCACTTCAGCTTTTTTAGAATCTTTTGTACCAGTTATAGAAGCCATAATTATATATAAACTCCGATGGTAGCAACTTTGTTGTGAATGCCTTCCTTAAATTGTTTCCCAAAGTAATTCACCTTCATGAGCAACTAAAGTTACATTAAAATGCATCACCATAGCTCAAAAGATAGATAACTAGCATTGGAGAAAATGATGGTGTACAAGTTAAGACTTTTGATTTATATTCTCACTTCCTCTTTCCCTGTCTTCCTTAACTATTCCCTTGTAAGAAAGCATCAGTTGTGTGTTGATTACAATCCTAAGACTGTTGCCATTTGCTTTCCCACTTTCTCTTAATTTTAGCTATGATCAAGGGAGCCATGTCATTTATATGTTTTGGTGCAACCCATTGAGTTATTATTCCCATTCAAGAACTGCTCAATGTCCATAGTGGTCCATCATCTGTTACAGGTGTTGTGCTATGTTTGTAAACATTTATGCCTTTCTTGTAAGCTGAAGATAGTCATGGCAGCTTTTGAATCTTCCATGCGGAGATGACACTCCATCCCCACTCTGCTCTTCATAGGCGTCTATATCATTTTCTACCCTTGTTGGCTGTCTCATTAGTGATTGCCTTGTATTGTATCTACACCTTGATTTCAGCAGCGTTTCACATGACATGTGACATTCTGCATGTTGGTCGTTGTATGTTGAATGTGATCCATAATGAGGTACCACAACTTATTTGTGGTGCTTAAAAGCACTACTTATTCCAAATTCTACTACTTCCAACATGATTCTCAATGAAAAACTTAACAGATATAATGAAAACAAAGAACAAAATACTAGCAAAGTGAAATAGATGTTCAAAATCTAAAGGAATGAAACTTGAAGACAGTGCAAGATTGAATAAAAACATAATGTTTAGTGGACATTGAAATAGTGCTTAAAAGCACTTTTATTGGAAATGTATGAAATGGGAGGGAGGGAGGGATAAAATGAAATACATGATAATGATGGAGATAATGAAAAGAAAAATTTGAAAGCAAATGCTGTCCAAATGTTACCTATGCTCTAATACCATGTTGAAATAATGAAAATTAGTTCAAATCTACTAGCAATCACATAATAAACAAACTATGGAGCAAGAAATGAAAGATATGAAAGCATGATGAAATAAATTAAAATGGAAATGACTCACATGTAATGCTCTATGAGCATGAAGATGCCATTAGTAGAGGAAGCACACTCTTAGCAATGGGCTATAGTGAATGAGCTTGTGAGGAGTGAAGGGAGGCTTTGCTTATATGGAGTTTGGGAGAATTCCTTTGAATGTGGGATCAATGGACTTGTGTTGTAGAGCAGAGAAGCACAAAAGAAGGGCCCCAAAATTTTCAAATTAATGGGCATAATTTTTCTTCTTCAAAGTCTTAGAGAATTCCCTTAAGTCATATAAATGCACTAGAGGAGTCCTCTAGCTGCATAATCCCAACTTGTTGTAAAATATCCCTTGTAAATTAGTAGGAAATTCACTTTTTAGTAATAAAGTGCTGGTCTCTTGTGTGAAAGGACCAAATTTAAGGCACATGTATATAAGTCACTTTGTGACTCTTTGTAGAGACTTTTTGCCATTGTGAAGAAAGAGAGCTCCTGATTTTCAAATTTGGTTCTTTCTTGCAGATTTCCATCTTCTCTTTGATCTTCTATGTGTGTGTAATGCTTGGAATGTGTGTGTAGGACTATAGTCTACCCCTCCCCACTGTTTTTGAATTGCTGTAGGTGTGTGTGCTTGTAGGAGTTGTAGCGTGAGTGTGGGTGTTTCCTGCCATTTACTATTTTGGCCATAACTTGAAGCATTGTTGTCAGAATCGAGTGAAACCACTGCAATAGATGCGTCTCGTCGAGAGCTTCAAAATGAGTCCACTTGACTATATTCGGCGTTCAAGGCTGAGAGAAATCCTCGATTTACTGAAAACTGCTGTTGAACCACTTCCTTTCCATCATGTGTGCACATGTCCTCATACACTTGGTTAGGTCATTTGATCGGTTTGACAAATAAGTGTGTGTCAATTTCCCACTATACACACTTTTGTGGCAAATGAGGTTTAGTCTCTTTGGCACAAGTCCTTAAGTCTTCTTGACTTAGGTACACAGGTTTTTGGCGCTGTTGCCGGGGAACACTCAGCCAAGGTGCCTTCGTGATGGTTATAGATCGAGTGTGATGAAATCGTACTTGTAGAAGTGAACTCGTTTAGTGGCAAGTAGTCAATCACTTCAGGACTTGTTACTTCACATCTCGGAGGTGTGTGTAATGAGTTTCTAGGTTTAGGGTTAGTAGGAAGGGAGAGAAGGAAGAGTTAGGGGTAGATTAGAAGAAGAGGAGGAGAGGAGTGAGGTAGGAGTAAGTTAAGATCACCAAGAAAAATCTCAAAAAATTTGTCAAATTAGTTGGTTTAGCTTTAGTCACCAAAAAGTATAAAAACCAAAAAATTCCAATTCATTTCTCACTGTTCAAAGAGCAGTATCATGAGAAAAGCAGCGATCGATATCGTGGGAGCGGTGTCACACACTTCAGGCTATCAAGACTAGTTGTTGGGCTCAAAGTGAAACCAAGACATCAGTGAGGTAAGATTCCATAAGTGTTCACTGAACAAAACATATTAAAAAAGCACAAAAATGTGAATACTTGCACATCTGGTATCGCGGGGAGGGACAGTGTATTTTTTGAGTTTCTTTGCAAGAGGTAGTAGGTTAGGAGGGAAGAGGGGTGAGAGAAGAGCAAGGGGTGTAAAAATTTTTGTATTTGGAGGTATTTTGGCTTGAGTATCGCGATCGGTTGAGTTTCTAGTATTGCGATACCAAAAGTTCCCTTGTATCGCGATACTCGCCGAAGTATCGTATTGTCGACTACCAACCTTAGTATCACGATACCACTTGTGGTATTGTATCGCTTGGTTGGTATCGCGATCTCACTGTACCAAAGTGGTATCGTATCGCGGTCCATTTTAGTATCGTATCGTGCCTTGCCCAGTTTAGTATCATGACACCATACTAGTATCATATCGCGCAAGTCGGTGGTATCATATCGCTGCTTGCACTGGTATCATATCGTGCGGTTTTGCGGTATCGTATCGAGTAACCGCCAGTATCGTATCGTGCCCCACTCTAGTATTGTATTGCCAGAGCATCTAGTATCGTATCGCTCAAGTTTGAGGTATCGTATCGCCACTTGCAGCAGTATCGTATTGTGCAAACCCCAAGTATCGTATCGTCTCTCTTTTCGGTGTTGTATCGCGATACCATCTTGGTATCGTATCGTCCCTTCGTTGTAGTATCGTATCATGTGGCGAGATAGGTATCGTATCGGGGTAAACTCCAGTGTCGTATCGTGCCCTTTTTGGTATCGTATCGTCCAAAAAGTGGTATCGTATCGTCTGGGTTTCCAGTATCGTATCGTGACCAATAGCGGTATTGTATCGTCTGTTGCGGCAGTATCGTATCGTCAGGGTTTTAGGTATCGTATCGTGGACAGACTGGTATCGCCTAGAGTGGTATCGTCTAGAGCTTTTGAAGCATTTTGAAGGGCAAACTTGAGGCATTTGAGGAGCCACTTAGGGAGAGTTTTAGAGACCTAGAGAGCCTCAGGAGGGTGAATGAACTTGAGGTCAGGGAGAGTGCTAAGTAGCCGTAGAAACATCATATCTTCTATGGGAAGTGCCGCTCAGGTCGGCCACTGCTCAGCCTATTCAAACACCTCTAGTGACTCAGAGGAGGAGATACCCATGGCTTCAGAAGACATGCAGGGTCCCCCTCCAAGTAGAAAACTCATGACCACCGTGGAGGGAGAGTACCGCACCTCCTTACAGTACATTTTTACTAATGCCCAGGAGATTCCCATCTACTTGGATGGCTTAAACAGATATGTGGCTAGGATGGTAACTTCCATGGATGCCACGATTGTGCCCAGACCGGCTGTTAAGTATGAAGGAGGAGCATACATGGACAAGATAGGTCACATATACATAGTGACTGAATTTTCCGATTTGATTAATGAAAGGGGAGAGTTAATGGGACAAGAGAACTCAGGGAGACCAAACCCTGAGGAGTTAGTGAGGACTCCTAGAGGCAGGTCCCAAGTGACACGAGTCTTTAGAGGAGACTTGATACCTCAAGACGACTACCTATTGGAAGTCTATTTGATCCATGGAATGGACTTATTGCTTCAAACAGACTCACTGGTCAAAGGAAGAGAAGAAAGCCCGATGACATTTTATGAGCTAAAGGATCGAGAAGCCGAGACTAGGATAACATACCTAGATAAGAATCGGAGAAGATATTGGTTGGTTGATGCCATAGATAGGGCTCAACTGAAATACATGGGTTTGCTTGTATTCCCTCAGAGAGGGCAGGCAACCACCTCTCAGAACCCCTTCGGAACCCAACAAGAGGCAGAGCACACCATGTCTGGACAAACTAGCCAACGGAGTGTTCCAAACCGTACTCATGTACAATTTGCGACTCCAGGAGTGCAAACACACAATCAACCCCACCCAAGAGTAGGTAATCAATACCGACTACCGGTAAGACCAGGACCACCAATAGGAGGACAGCTTGAAATAATTAGAAATTACCAACACCCGGCCTTAAGAGTGCCCATGTTACGAAGATGTAGCCTATGTGGAGGAGATCACCCTACAACAGACAGCTTCAACAAGGAACTGCCTTGTACTGCCACATAGAACAAAAATACACCAATCACACCACAGAAAATTGTCCATTCAATAGGCAGGCACGATCTTTACAACCACCTCAATATCGACCATATGGATATCCACCCAGAGAGCTAGGTAGAGACATACCCAGGTACAATCCTTACCCAACACCAACAGGAGCACGGAGGCCATATGAGCAAGTACCATATCCACCACCCCAACCAGTGTTAGGACCACAACTATCACAACCTCAACAAGTGGTACCTGTGAAGTATGCCCAGCCAAAAGAAAATTTGGAAAGAGCCATAATGCCAGCCTCAATAATGGCGAGTGTGGAATCAGCAAACCCTGGATATGAGCTGCCCCTAGGAGATTACTATCCCCATGAAGCCAACATGTTAGAGTATGAACCAGCCTATGACTCGGCTTACTATGGATATGAAGGCTATGATCAGGGCTATGGAATGGAGGTAGCAACTTTGATGTATATTGCACCTAAAGTGCAACCACCTGTGATACCACCCATTAGGCCGCCTGTGCCGAGAGGATCTTGTTATAGATGCGGAGGAGACCATTTTATTAGAGAATGTCCGCGACCTTACAATCCACCACCCCCTAGGACTTGGGAAGGATATTGCAATGATTGCGGAAAGGAACATCTTTTCAGAGACTGCCCTAAGAATCCAATTCAAAGTCCAAGACACTGCACCAATTAATGTAATCAAAGTGATAGAAGCACCTGGAAGTGATAAGGAAAGGTCTTGCCATAGCTACTCAAGAAGCTATGTGGATGAAGACATTATTCAAAGATCTTGGATTGGAGTTTAGAACTCCAACTATTTTTGGTGACAATATGAGTTCTATTCATTTGGCTGCTAATCCTATTTTTCATGGAAGGACTAAACATATTGAAGTTCATTATCACTATGTACGAGAGAAGGTTCTAAGCAAAGAGATTCAAATATCATATGTGTCCACTCATCAACAATGTGCAGCTATTCTAACCAAAGCATTGGATGGTACAAAGCTTTGCAAATTCAAGGCTATGATTGGTTTGCAGGTAATCTTGGAAGATTAAAGACCTCAAGCATACTTGGCTTGAGAGGGAGCTGTTGGAGCAAGTCTATGACAAGCCTAAGTATTGGCTTGAGTCTCACAAAGTCATAGAAGAAGCTTTAAAATGAAGACTATGTAAAGTTCACTTGTGAACTACCTCTTGTAACTTTTGAAGACTTTACTTAATGTAAAAAGTGAAAGAATCTTAAGTGGTTGAGTCCACTTGATAAAAAAGGGAAAGAGGAGCCACGAATTCATGATTTGTGGTAGATAGAGAATCAAATCAATCACAAATTGATTGGAGAGTGATTGAGGGAAGTTAGCCTCCCAAACTCAACTATAAATAGATGGCAGTTTTAGTCGTGGTTAGAGAGACCTATGTGAAGACCTCTAAGAGCTAAGCTTTATGCCATATCAAGGTGTGATTACAAGGCACACATATGTATCAGTAAGTCCATTGTATTGTACAAGCAATATACTTTCATTTCCATGATCATTTGAGTTCATATTTCCATGTTCTTGTGAAGTGTACTACTCACTGCCATATCTTTCAGTTTTCTCAGTCAGATTGCAGAGATGGTTTCTCTGAGCTTGGTGCATCATTTTCAGTGATTTAACTTGGTAAAGTTATCTCTTTAAGTCTACTATATGCTCACCAATTTTCATTTCATTTGCATGTTGCAATCTTCAGTTATGTTCAGTTGAAGTCAACACTGTCTGTGCATTTTCACTTCTCTATCAGGTACCCAACTTTTTTACTCATCTTGTCAGAGCCATTTCTCAGTGGTCACTTATCCAAATTCAATGATTTAAATCTTGTTGGATTCAGCTTACTGTCAGTATAAGCATAAAAATTTTCATAATCATTGGATTCGTAACTCTTGAGGTATGTTAATTTTTCTGCTCCCTGGTCTCATTACTGTAGCAGCCCGTGAAAATCGAGATGATGTCATCAGTTATTAAACATCATTCTCAGTGTGTGGTTCATTATTTTTTATCAGATTACTCTTGAAAGTTAGCTCTTTAAGTTAACTAGACTTCCCAAAAAGGAATTAAGTTAATTGCTGCTGTGCTCAGAGAGTTATGCAAAACACTGGACAGGTGTATGAACCAAGAATAGCAAGTTCTTCACCTCTAAGCTAACTCCAACTTATCTGTTTTGATCTATCTTTTTGAGAGTGATCTTTCAAGGTACATAGGATGTCTAATACATCCATTGACAAGCTAAAAGGGCCCACCATATACTCCTGGAGTTCATTTGGCTGGTGTAGAGCAAGGATTTTGCAACACCCCTTCATCTTCAAGCACATACCTATCCATCTCTTCACATTCCATAAGTTGAGCCTTAACCTCCTTGATGCCCTTAGTATCATTCCTTGTAATGATAATGTCATCCAGATAAACACATAAGTAGATAACTTTTGATTTGTTCTCCTTTATAAATAAAAAAGAATTTGCCTTGCTAGCCACAAAACCTTGGTCCTGCAAATAAGTAACAAGCCTATGGTTCCAATCTCTAGGAGCTTGCTTTAGGCCATAGAGTGCCTTCCTTAGCTTGCATACATAACCTATTTTATCTTCATCTTCAAAACCTGGTGGTTGTGCCATGTACACTATTTCTGATATCCATCCATTTAAGGATGCATCTTGAACATCTAATTGATAGAGATTCTAGTTCTTAGAGGCAGCAATACTTACCAAAACCTTAATTGTTGGCATCTTTGCCATAGGTAAAAAGGTTTCTTTATAGTCCACTCCATGAGTTTGGGCAAATACCTTTGCCACTAACCTTGCCTTGTACCTATTTATAGATCCATGTGAATTCCTTTTGATTTTATATATCCACCTAGATCCTATTACCTTCATACTTGGCTTCTGGGGAACTAGGTCCCAAGTATGGTTTTCTTGAAGTGCTTCTACTTCTTCCTGCATGGATTCTCTCCATTCTTTCCTCTTACTAGCCTCTTCAAATGAAGAAGGCTCTTTTGTCATAGAATCTTTAGTGATATACATAGAATGCTTGGTGACTAATGATGTATCATAGCCATATCTTATGGGCTTTTATCTTTCCCTTTGAGATCTCCTGAGTGCCTGATTGGAGGACTCTAGTATGTCTTCCAATTGCTTGCCTTTGGTCTTGCCTCTTGACTTCCAAGCCTTGAAGTCAACCCGCTCCTCATCCTCTAAATTGATATCTTTTGGTAATTGTTGATCTTCTTGAGTGAGGTTTGGAAAGTCACTTTCCAAATCATATGGTAACTTGACCTTCCTGCAATCATTTTCAAACCATGAATTATTTTCATCAAACCCTACATCCCCACTAACTATAATTGCTTTGTTAGTGGGATTGTATAGCCTGTAGACCTTCTGGTTTTGGTCATACCCAATGAATATACACTTTTCAGCTTTAGGGTCAAGATTCCCCCTAATCTATGAGGGAATGTGTGCATAAACAATACATCCAAATATTTTTCAATGGTCCAATGAAAGTCTCTTGCCATTACATGCTTCATAGGGTGTCATACCATCCAAGGATTTGGATGGGAGCCTATTAACCAAGTAGATGGTTGTGGAAACAACCTCTGCCCATAGATTATTAGGTAAATTCTTCTCATTCAACATTGACCTAGAAACGTCAACTATTAACCTGCACCTTCTTTGTGCTACTCCATTCAATTCAGAAGTATATCTTGTTTTTAATTCCCTGTTTATACCCCTGTCTTGTAAAAATGAATCAAATTCATGTGAAAAATACTCACCACCTCCATTCTATGTTCCTAATGTCTTCAATATCAAATGTGAATAATCTACCACATTTCTCAACCTTAGCAATCCTTTTGAATCCTTGTCGAGGGTCTTCCACATATGCTCCATGCTTAGTGAATCTGACCTGTAAGCCTTTCTCAACAATCTCTCCAACACTAATTAGGTTTTTGCTTATAGTTGGCACATACAAAACTTTGCTCAAGAGGTTCATGTTACCCTCAGAAGTCTTGACATTTCCAATTTTCTTGACTGAGTGTTTAGTGTCATCACCTATTTGTACTTCATGCTTCCCTTTGGATTCTTCAAGGTTAGATAATAAAGCTACACTTCTAGCAACATGATTGGAACAACCTAAATCAATATAGAAAATATGTTCATCATCTTTACTTTTCTTGGATGTCATATTCATGATGAGTAGAGAATCTTCTTGGTCTTCTGTATAGTTGTTATAATCTCGTCTTCCTCTAAAACTTCCTTGATAATTATTGTTGTTGTAGCATTGATTGTAGTTATGATTGTAGTTGGTTCCTCCATTTTTGTACCTGCCTCTGGATTGTCCATAGCTACCTCTATGGAAGCCTCTTCCCCTTTGATTCCTTGTGTTCTTGAGGCACTCTTCTCTGATGTGGTTGGTAAGACCACAAATGTTGCAAGGTAGATTGTTGTAGGATCTTCCCTGCCTTGCTTTCCTCCTCTACCCCTTCCTCTAGCACCTCTTCCTCTACTTGTGTAATTAGCTTGAGAGGTACTAGCCTCTTCTTCATTCTTCTTGCTTTTACCTTTATCCTTACTTTTATTCTTATCTCTATAAAGGGTAGAAGATTGTTCACCTCTAGAGTTGTCACCATTATTTGAGATTTGTTTCATGGGTGAAGAGTTGCCCCATCAAGGTGTCGAGGTCAGGTATTTGCATATCCATGTAAAGGTCCATTGCTGTGGTGAAGGACTCCCACTTGTCATTAGCTTTGATGCAATTAATGATCTGCCTTACTATGTGTTCTTCTTCTATCTCGTCTCCAATGCTTGAAAGCTAGCCAACCACATCTTTCATCTTGGTTACATAATCAGCCACTCCTTGCTTTGGTTGCTTCTTTAGAGTTGTAAACTCCATCCATAACTGATTCTTCCTAGCTTTTGTATTTGATGAGAAATATGATGAGAGTACTTCCCAAGTCTCTTGGGAGGTCTTGCAATTCCTAATGTGAGGCAACAAGAAATCAAAGATTGAGTTTAGTAGATAAGACCTAGCAAGAGCATCCTTTGCACACCATGTGGTCAACGTTTCTTGCTCTTCCCTTGTAGGTTGGTGCTTGCTTCTGAATGTTGGCATCTCTTCATCTCTTGAGATGTATCCATATAGACTTCTCTCTTGAAGGTAGGCTTGCATCCTTCGTGACCATGCTGAGTAGTTGTTTCTATCCAATTTACCAATGAAGGATGGAAATCCATCTCTCATCTTGCTTGTTGTTGCTCTGATACCACTGTTGGAGAACATGGTGGATAGTCTTCAGAATTGAAGTGATGTTTCTTGATCCTACTTCACACTTGCCAAGAATGGATGCTGGAGAGTGTAGTGAGCCTCTTTAGCATTCTAATGATCATAAATAATCATATATGGGGCTTGGGGCATGATCCACTAATCAATGGATCAGAATATATAGGTAAGATTTGATTCAAGACCAAAAAACTTGTTATTCTTGTTCCTACACTTGTCCAATGTTTTGAATAGTTCTTTGAGCACAACAACGATTAGCTTAATTCCTTTTCGAAAACTCTAATTAGTTTTGATAGTTTTCAATGATGAGTGATTTTATAAAAAATTATGGACTATACACTGAGAATGGTGTTTAGCAAATCACAAGACAATCTCGACAATTACGGGGTGTATCAATCAACAGACGAGAGAGTAAAGATGTGTTAATATCTCACGATCCAAAGCAATGATAATGAAACTTTGTAGTCATGTACTAGACAATATGCTGAATCTAGCATGCTTTAAATCATGACAAATGATCAATCATGCGCTGAGAAAAAGCTCTGAGAAAGTCATTGTTCTGATGTAGTCATAGCAAAGAACTGAAATGAGAATATAATGACAATATGTATATTAAATCTTGTACAAATACAATGTCATTGGCAATCATACATTGCTCAATGTGTGGGAGGTGAATGAGCTATGAGATGAGCTCTCAATTCACAATAGATCCCTTCACAATGATCTCTTAGAGTCGATATATTTCATGGGTCATTTGATCCTCTTTTTTATAGTTGTGTTTGGAGCCAAATTCAAATTCAAAATATCCACCTAAAAGTGTATCCTAAAGATAGGATATATTCTCTCATTACTCAACAACCAAATGAATCGTGATTTAGAGCTTCCTAACTCCATGTGGATGTAAAACACTTTTACAAGGATCTATGTGAAAGGCCTTTTACAAGAGATTGATCCTATAGAGTCTTGTACGAGTTATGTCAATAAACCAAGTATGTGGGCTTAGTCTCTACTACACCAACAACCTTGTCTATCAAACATTCCATTATTCCTCATATTCGCTCTTGCAAAACAACAAAGGATGCTTGGGATACACTTACTACTTTATACCAAGCGAGGAATGAGGATCATCTTGCTTACCTCTGAAAATAATTGGAGAGTGAGCACATGAATGAAGGATATTCGATGGACAGATTTTTGACAAAGATCAAAGATTTGAAGGAGTAGTTGATTTCTACTAACGAATTTTGGCCTGATATTTCACTTGTGCAGAGTATTCTGAATGGTCTTCCAAATTCATTTGAGAGTTTTTGCTTCTACTCTTTGATTGATCATGAAAGGCAATCCAAATGCCTTAACATTTGAGAGGAGTTAGTCTCTATTCTGTTGCAGGAAGACTTGTCTAGGCAGAAAATGTTCATTATGCATGTTGTAGATCAAGCTTTCTTGGCTAGTTAGAAGGGAAAAGGTAAATAGAGCTCTTCTACTAGTAAGCAAAAATCTGCTAATTCTGCATATTCAAAGAAGGATGACAAAAATGAGAAGAAAACAGAAAAGCAAAATTTTTTTTGCAAATACTTTAAAGAAAATGATCATGTCAAAAAGAGTTCTCCAAAACTGGTTGCAAAAGAGGCAAAGATGAAAGAGGTTGGAATGGTTGTTGCAGAGGCCTCTATACCCAAAACAAAGTCTATTTATGTTGTGCAGAATGAAGAATGGTCATTTACTAATGTTTGCAATTATGATCGATCTTCTCATGAACATTGTATGTCTGCAGTAAACTCATATGTTTAGTACTTTGATACCGGGGCAATCAAACATATAACCGTGCAGTGTAGTTTCTTTACTTCACTTAAGCCTACCCCTATAGGGAATACTGTCAGATGCACCAACAACTCCTCTTATCCTATTATGGGAATTGATAAGATCATTCTGTCTATTGCTGATGGTAGTTCTTTTACATTGTCAAATGCTTTATTTGTGTCTCGGATCAAGAAAAATCTATTATAAATTTTAGCATTATCCAATATTGGCTTGGTTGTGAAATTTGTTGATGATAGATGTATAATTCATGATCTATCAAATGGTGACATCATTATTGCTTCGAGCCTTTTATGTCATGGGCTATAAGCTCATACATTATGCAAAATCTATGAATGATTCAGCATGTGCAATTCAAGATTCTCAAGGTATGTCAGATGCAAAGCTTTGACATGCATGCTTTGGACATCTATATTGTTGAGCCCATAAAAGTCATATTGGTCAAAGTCAACTATAGTCGAAGTCAACGTCAAATCGATCAAAGTCAACATGTTCAAGGTCAAAGTCAACATGGGTGAAGTCAAGTGTTCGAAGTGCAAGTGTCAAAGTGCACAGGTAGTGCACAATTAACTGTCCACAAAGGGTAAAATTGCAGAAAGTGGGTTGCAGGTTGTAGAGGTATTTTCGTAATTTCTCTGAGGTTCAAAGTGTTTTGGAAGGTTCAGGTGAACCCTCTCTTAGGTGCACAAGTGAAGAATTAAAAGGCAAAATATGAAGGTATGTGAAGCGGCAGCGTATGCAGAAGTGAAAATATGGCCCCCCAATTAAATTTTTGTTTTAGTCTAAAGTCACTACAAGACAAAACAGGGATTCGTTGGCTGCCCACTTTTGGAGACAATCTTGGGACATCAAAGTGAGCACCAAGATACTCTTGCAGTTAGGAGTGTACGTGAATCGACACTCAAATCAAGGCAAGGACTATTCTTGAGGGACTAAGCAAGTGTAAGCAAGACTAAGCAAGAGTGAGCATAGTCTAAGTTAGGAAGAGAGAGAAGTGCAAGAGACACGCAGTGTGCGACACAGAGAAGTGAAGTGCAAGGTGTGCATGAAGAGTGACCAAGGAAGTGTGCAGAGAAGTGCTAAGCTATTCACCCCAAGGTTCCTAAAGTCTCATTGAAGCCTATGTGCATGCCGACAGAAGGTGTCCAACCCTCCCCCTTATTGGTAGCTTGGTGCAAGGTGTGCACAAGTGCATGCATGGACAAGGTGGAGGTCTAGTGCATAGAAGGCCGGCAACAACAAGACCCTTGGGTATTTGGTATTTTGTGATTGATCACTCTGTGGGATTTTGCACAGAAGCATTGGATTGTATTTTTCATCACAATTGTATTTGTCCTCTTATAATCAAATCGATAGAGGCTTCCAGTGTGTATCTTCTTCTTGTCTTTCCCTTTTCTCCTACAAACACTCAAATCTCTTCTTGTGCAAGAATCCCCCAACAAAATTTGGCATGCACGGTGGGACTCCAAGGAGATTTGAGCATAGGAGAAGCCAAGTGAAAAGGGTAGAAGAGTTCAAGGGCCGACAATACTACTTTATTGGACTACGTGGTAATTATTCTTAGCAATTATCTCATACGAAGAGGGCTATGCACAGCTCATGACTGCAACCCGGTCCCAAACATTGAGGGTCACCTGCAAAGCTACAAGAAGGAAGGCGGTTAGAAGATCCTCTAGTCCACTTTCGTCAACCTCATCAGTAAAGAGCATGGCAGGTCAAGTAGACTTGGAAAACCTACTATCAAGATTAAATATAAAATTTCCTTCTTTTAAGGGCCTAGCTCAGGAAGATCCGGATGAGCATATTAGAAGGTTTTTAGCACTATCCAAAACTAGAGGCTTAATGGGAAGAGAGGATGCCTTTTTGATACTCTTCCGTGACATATTAGAGGGGTTAGTAGATAAATGGTTCAGCCAGTTTGTTGAGAACCATTTCACCACTTGGGACTTAATGAAAGATGCATTCAAAAAGTACAATTTCTTCTCAACTACCCTATTATACAGAAATGGAGGATCCAGTAATCCAGCTAAGGAAAGAGCTAGAGGGCTTAAAAATGAATAAGCCCCACAAAGAGGAGGAGAATGTTGTTACTCCATTGAGGAGGGAGATTGAGGCATTAAAGCTCCAAAAGGAGGAGGAAGCCCAAGCAGAGGAATTGGCTCAGCTGTGTAAGGAGTTGCTAGAACTCAAAGGGGGTGGCATCAAGAGTGGACTTTGGTGTACCATGTGTAGCAAGAAAGGTCATATAGTAAGTGAATGTCCTCTGTTGAGTGTAACTTGCCAACTATGCAGGAAAGCTGGTCATGAGGCCCAGGAATGCCAATCAAGAGGAATGCCTGCAATGAATATTGGACACAAGGAGGACCCCTACCACCAGCAAATGTGATGGCGGCTGCACCGAATCAAGGTAACAATTACAACTCTAAACAAAGGAATAACTTTGGAAATGGGCCTAGGAGGCCAATCGTTTGTTTTAGATGTGGAGAATGTGGGCACTATCAAAGTAGGTGCACTCTACCAGAAAATGCCCCTCCTTGTAGAGATTACCCAGAGGCCAGAGACCACTATACAAATTTTTGTCCTAAGAATCAAGCCTCTTCATCTGGGCATCACATTCCAATGATTTCTGTGCACAAAGAAGAAATGTTAGATCAAGTCAATGGGCCATCACCATCTACCAGGGTGATGCAGTTAGAAGAAATTGAATCTTTTACAGTGCAGACAAGAAGCAAGGGGAAGGCTCAAGTAGAAATAGGTCAAGAATCAAGGATTAATGGATTGAATAAAGACAAAGAGACATCTAAAGACAAAGCCACCACATGTGCAGATACAAAGCAAAAAGGAGATCTCATATGTACCAATGATGCCATTGGGCATGCATTCAATAGGGTCCATGAGGAGTTTGATAAGCCAATTGGAGCCCATGCTCTTAAGGAATCAGAAGCTTCAAAACTACTAAGTCCATGAAAAAGGAGATTAGTATTTTTTATTTAATAAAGATGGATGGGAAATTTAGGTCAGATCTCTTACAGATAATTGATGAGGCTTCCACTACAAGTTTAGTGGCAAAGACTGTTGTCATGTATAAAGGTAAAATTGTAGGGGAAGCACCCCTTACAGATTATAAGAGCGCTCAGTTGACAGTCTCTATCAAAGGTCATGACTTTCAAGGAGTTATTGTGGATGGTGGCTCTGGCATTAACTTGATGTCTGAACATACAATGGAAAAGATTGGACTACACCCTTCAAGACCTACAAATTTCACTATTACTTTGGCAGATCAAAGAAAAGTAAGGCCACTGGGAGTGATCCCAAAAGTTCCACTGGAAGTACAAGGTAATCTCTTCATTCTGGATTTTGTGGTATTAAGACTGCCCCAGGTTGAAGGAGGATTTCCCCTCTTAATTGGAAGACCATGGCTAAGGCATGCAAATGTCATCCATGATTGGGGTAAAGAAACTATGTGGGTAGAAAAGAAAGGGCAAGAACTGACAGAGATACATTTAGAGGAGGGCCTAGATCATCAAGGGAACATCTGCATGATGCAATCAATTGGCATTTGCATGGAACTAAAAACGGAGGACCAACCCCAAATAGAGTTCGAGGAAGAAGAAGATATTCTGAATTGGCTCCAAGCAGGCAACTCTTCCTCTTTTTATGGAGTTTTTCTTAATAATTCTTGTTTAGATGAATGTTATAATGAAAATGAGGATAAAGTTCAGGTTGATGGATTGAGATAACCCATCACATACCATAGAAGGTGGAGGAAGACACCCCTCAAATAGAGCTTGGAGGAGGATGCAACAACAGCGGAGAAGGAAGTTACTAAAGTTAAAGATAAGGTAAAACATACTAGTGAAGAATGTTCTTTACCAATTCAAGAAATCCCTGCAGGATGGATGCAGGCCAAAGAAGAATATATTGAGATACATAACACTCCGGCTTATGCAACAATGCATGAAAAGCTATGGGAAGAAAAAAAGGTTGGAGATGAACATGAAGATACCATGGTAGAGAGAAATCTTGTCGAAGAAATACAATTAGGCACTCAAGAAAATAATCGTCAAGTTTTGGTGGCTACTTGGTTGTGGAGCCACTTAGAGCTACTTGTAAAGGTAAAATCTTTCTTGACCCACTATGCAGATGTTTTTGCTTGGCATTATAAAGACTTAGAAGGAGTGCCTGCCAATTATGGAGAGCACATAATCCCTCTGGTTGATGGAGCCAAACCAATAAGAGGAAAGAGTTATAGACTTAACCCAAAATATGCTGAAGTTGTTTATGTGGAGATACAAAAGATGGAGGATGTAGGAATCATCATTCCTGTGGAACACTCAGAATGGCTCTCACATATGGTTATAGTACCAAAGAAGAATACCAACAAAATCAGAATTTGTGTTGACTTTAGAGCAGTCAACAAGGTAACCATTCCAGATGGATTCCCCATACCATTTGCAGAGCAGGTCATTGAAGAAGTGGCTCAACATGCATTATATATCGTTATGGATGGCTTTAGTGGCTATAATCAAATATCCATACACCTAGAGGATCGTGAAAAGAATGCTTTTATCACACCTTGGGGAACATATGTGTACGTAAAAATGCCCTTTGGACTCAGAAATGCTCCAGCCACCTTTAATAGAACTGTCAACCTCATTTTTGGACCCTTATTGCTGGAAAAACTTAGAATTTTCATGGATGACTTTTCTTCATTTTCAAGATCCCACAAAGAGACCCCTGTAGATTGCTTGGACCATCACTTGCGACAGCTGCATAATGTTTTTAAAAGATGCAGGGAGACTAAACTAAAGCTCAACCCAAACAAATGTCATTTCCTCGTGACAGAAGGAACCCTCTTGGGACATGTGGTGTCGGCTCTAGATCCAGATAAAATTATTTCTATACTAAAATTACCTAAACCCAAATCTCCTAAAGAGATTCAGAGTTTCTTGGGGCATACTGGGTAGCACAAAAGATTTATCAAAATGTATGTAGAGATAGCCAGGCCACTAGCTAGACTTAGAGGTAAAGAATTGCCCTTTAAATGGGAAGAGGAAGAAGAGAATGCTTATCAGACATTAAGGTCCAAATTGGTGGCTACACTGATTCTTATCACCCCAGATTGGTCAAAAAATTTTCATGTGCATGTAGATGCCAGTGCATTTGCAGTGGGTGCAGTATTGGCTCAACACAATGAAGAATTCAAACTTGACAGACCTATTCAATATGCTAGTCGAATTTTAACTAAAGATGAAAATAATTATAGCATAACAGAAAGGGAAGCTCTAGCAATGGTTTTCACCATACAAAAATTTCGTCATTATTTGCTAGGTGTGAAGTTTGTTATCATCACTGATCATCAACCACTCAGGTATTTATTGAAGAAGCCACAAGCAACTGGGAGGATATGGAGGTGGCTACTTTTGTTCTAGGAGTTTGCTTTTTCTGTAGTCCATAGAAATGTCATGGTGGATCACCTATCTAGGATCAATATGATGGCTCAAGCAATTGGAGTCAATGATGATTTTCCAGATGCTAATCTGTTCACTGTACAAGTTCAAGGTTGGTATAATGATATCAAGAATTTCATTAAAACTGGAGTGTATCCAGAGAAGGCAAGTGTTGTGCAAAGAAAGAGACTGCTAATCAAGAGAAGACCTTATACCTTCATTGAAGATAAGTTATATAGATAGGGAAAGGACAACATGTTTAGGAAGTGCATGGAAGAAGAAGAAGAAGTGAGGGACGTCCTTCAATCTGCACATGAAGGAACACATGGTGGGCACCTTCCAGGACATATTAGGAGTTAGAGGATCCTTGATGTTGGGTTATGGTGGCCTACATTATTCAAAGATGTAGATGAATGGGGAAAAACATGTGATGTTTGTCAGAGGTGTGGACCCAAGCCAACAAAGCAGAGGCACAACCCCTTGATTATTTCAACTTCTTGGCAACCATTTGAGAAGTGGGGGCTAGATTTTGTAGGGCCCATCTACCCTCCATTGATTCCAAAAAGGGAGAAGTATCTATTGATCGCCACAGACTATGCGACAAAGTGGGCTGAAGCTATTGCCTCCCCTGATTGTACCGCTCAAACTATTGCAGATTTCATTTATAGTAGCATCATTTGCAGGTTTGGATGTCCACTTGAAATTTGTATAGACCAAGGTACTCATTTTGTGAATAAGGTCCTACAAGAAATCTTCAACAGGTACAAAATTCTACATAGGACCTCTTGTGCCTATTATCCAAGAGCTAATGGACAGGCAGAATCCACTAATAAGGTACTAATTGCCATGTTAAGGAAAGAATGTATGTTACAACCCACTTCCCGGGGCATTGCTTATCAAGGTACCCTATGGGCATACAGGTTAGCTTACAAAGAGGCTACTGGTTACTCTCCATTCCAACTGGTTTATGGGATATTGCCTATTGAACCCTTTGAATTTCTACATGGATCATCAAAAGTAGCTTTCATGCAGGGAAAGAAAGATTGTGGTGTCTCTCAGAGGCTGGGAGCACTACACAAAGTGGAGGAGATACATCTACATGCAACAAAACAATTCATAGAGACTCAGATGAAGAGGAAGGAGGCACATGATCGGCATCTCTGGAACTCCAACATACAACCTGGCATGTTGGTTCTTCTCCATAGACCTCAAATCCAAACACAACTAAGGGGAAAATGGCTTCCACAGTGGGAAGGACCTTATCGAGTTAAAACAATGCTGAATTGGGGTGTTGTGCAGTTAGAGATGCTAAAGGGAGAGGCCTTGCCAATGGACAATATAGCAAGGATCAAGGCCTATCATCAACACAACTGAAGAATTATGGATCACCTGGAACCTGCAAAATCTGTCCGGGTTGTACATAGCCTTCTCATGTCATTTTTGCTTAAGTTTTAGTAGTTTTTATCCCTTTTTCATGCTTGCTCTTTGAGTTTTCAGCAATTTTAGCAACCCTTTCATGGCCTTTGCATAAGTACAGTTTTTGGAAATTTTTGGGAATTTTTTAGGATTTTTTTAAGCATTTTTAGAATTTTTCTAGCATTTTTCATCCATTTCAAATGTCATTTTCTTACCTAATTGGAGGAATAAAGGAAGCTCTCTGTGGTTTTGAGTGAGGAAATTGGCCTAGACCTGTAGGGAATTTTTTCAGATTTCTTTTGGAAAATTTTTCAATTTTTTGTAATTTTTTTTGGATTTTTTAGGGATTCCATTTTTTGGGTATTAATGAAAAAAAAAATCCATAGATTTTTTTCGCCAAAGAAAAAACAATGCCGCCGTCCCCCCTCCCCTGACCAAAAAAAACGAAAACGCTGCTGCCACCCCCCCCTCGCCCCCCCAAAACGAAACCTGGCTCCCCACCCCCCCGTTGCCGCCACCCCCACCGTTTGCCCCCCCCCACCCCCCACTGTTCCCCCCCCCACCCCCAGCCACCCCCCACTGCCCCCCATCCCCCATTGTTCCCCCCCCCGCACCCCACACCCACCCCCCACTGTCCACCCCCCACCGTTCCCTCCCCCCCCCCCCCAACCCCCCACCGTTCCCCCCCACCATTCCCCCTCCCCCCCCCCCCCCACCCCCCCAACCCCCCATCGTCCACCCCCCCACCCCCCACCGTCCACCCCCCACCGTCCACCCCCCACCGTCCACCCCCCACCATCCACCCCCCACCGTCCACCCCCCCCTCGCCCCCCCCTCGCCCCCCCAAAACGCTGCTGCCACCCCCCCCTCGCCCCCCCAAAACGAAACCTGGCTCCCCACCCCCCCCCTTGCCGCCACCCCCACCGTTTGCCCCCCCCCACCCCCCACTGTTCCCCCCCCCCACCCCCACCCACCCCCCACTGCCCCCCATCCCCCACTGTTCCCCCCCCCCCCCCCACCCCACACCCACCCCCCACCGTTCCCTCCCCCCCCCCCCCCCCCCCCCCCCCCAACCCCCCACTGTTCCCCCCCACCATTCCCCCTCCCCCCCCCCCCCCCACCCCCCCAACCCCCCATCGTCCACCCCCCCACCCCCCACCGTCCACCCCCCACCATCCACCCCCCCACCCCCCACCCACCCCCCCCTCCCCCACCCACCCCCCCCCCCCCCCCCCCCCCCCGGCCCCCTCCTACCCCCCACCGTCCACCCCCCCACTGTCCAAACTCCCATCTCCCCCCCCCCCCCCCAAAAAAAAAAAGAAAACTATATATAATTTTATTTATTTATTTATTATTATTATTTTTTTTTCATGGTCCAAAGCTTTTGGCTCCAGATTGTGCCTCAGATGCCATTTTTTTCAAACTTGGGGTCATTTTTATGTATTTTGGCACTTCTAAACTCATTTTCAGCCTTAGGTTTTCCAAAATCCCACCTTTTCTCTGTGTTTTGGTCAAAACCCACATATTTTGAGCACATTTCTCATGTGTTTTTCATTACCACATGGTCCACATAGTCTATTTTCACTTTGTTTTTCCTTTTGTTTCAAAATTTCACATATGCAACCCCTGTAGCTCTACTTTTTGATAATTTCGGCCCTCTACAGAGCCCATAATCCTACTCCCTCACGCTCCCTTTACCCTTCTACCTAGCCCCATCCTTAACCCTCCCTGCCCTATCAATCTCAGCCCCCTCAGCCCTCCCTTCCCCCTCCTTAGTAGCTGCTCAGGTGTCCTTTTGAAGATTTTGCAGCACAAGTATTATGGTGTCCTATCTGCTTAGAGTTTTGGCTGTAGCTCTCAAGGACGGAGAGCACATTAGGTGGTGGGCAACTGTTGAGCCCATAAAAGTCATATAAGTCAAAGTCAACTATAGTCAAAGTCAACTACAGTCAAGTCAAAATTCAAAGTCAAATTGGTCAAAGTAAACATGCTCAAGGTCAAAGTCAACATGGATGTAGTCAAGTGTTCAAAGTGAAAGTGTCAAAGTGCACAGGTAGTGCACAATTAATTGTCCACAAAGGGTAAAATTGCAGAAAGTGGGTTGCAGGTTGCAGAGGTATTTCTGTAATTTCTCTAAGGTTCAAATGTTTTTAAAGTGTTTTGGAAGGTTCAGGTGAACCCTCTCTTAGGTGCACAAGTGAAGAATTAAAAGGCAAAATGTGAAGATATGTGAAGCGGCAGCGTACGCAGAAGTGAAAGTATGGCCCCCGAATTAAGTTTTTTGTTTGTCTAAAGTCACTACAAGACAAAATAGGGATTCGTTGGCTGCCTACTTTTGGAGACAATCTTGGGACATCAAAGTGAGCACCAAGGTACTCTTGCAGTTAGGAGCTTACGTGAATCTACACCAAATCAAGGCAATGACTATTCTTGAGGGACTAAGCAACGGTAAGCAAGACTAAGCAAGAGTGAGCATAGTCTAAGTTAGGAAGAGAGAGAAGTGCAAGAGACACACAGTGTGTGACGCAGAGAAGTGAAGTGCAAGGTGTGCATGAAGAGTGACAAAGGACGTGTGTAGAGAAGTGCTAAGCTATTCACCCCAAGGATCCCAAGGTCTTATTGAAGCTGTGCGCGTGCCGACAGAAGGTGTCCAACCCTCCCCCTTATTGGTAGCTTGGTGCAAGGTGTGCACAAGTGCAGGCTTGGACAAGGTGGAGGTCTGGTGCAGAGAAGGCTGGCAGCAACAAGACCCTTAGGTATTTGGTATTTTGTGATTGATCACTCTGTGGGATTTTGCACAGAAGCATTGGATTGTATTTTGCATCACCATTGTATTTGTCTTCTTATAATCAAATTGACAGAGGCTTACAGTGTGTATCTTTCTTCTTGTCTTTCCCTTTTCTCCTACAAACACTCAAATCGCTTCTTGTCCAAGAATCCCCCAACATATATTTTGCTAGTTTTCTATGTCTATAGAAATCTAAAATGGTGACCTCTTTGACCAAACTTGAGGCACCTGGCAAACATGTCTGGGAAGGATATATTTTGGGCAAAATGCAGCATTCCTCCTTCCCGAAAGATGGTTCAGTTCGAGCTACTAAAAAACTGAGCTTGTTCAAAGTGATCTCTATAATCCTATACAGACACATTCTTTTGGGAACTGTCTTTACTTCGTGACTTTGATTGATGGTTTTTCCATGCATGCATCAGTATATCCATTGAAAGAAAATTCCGAAGTGTTTATGTGCTTCAAACAGTTTCTAGTCTTGGCTAAAAGTATGCCATCATTTGAAATGGGCACCCTCCATTCTAATTGAGGGGGGCGGGGGAATATATGTCTTCTGATTTTAATGCATTTCTGGCTGAATGTGCGATAAAACATTAGTGTCCAATGCCATATACACATCACTATAATGAAGTTGTTGAAAGGAAGAACACGCCACTCATGGAGATGGTGACATGTATAGTTAAGAGTCGATCTTTATCACATGGTTTCTAGCTTGAGGTTGTTATGTGTGAAACATATGTACTTAATAGGTGTCCCACTAAAGCATTGTAGTCTATCACTCCATATGAGGCTTTTCATGGTCATAAGCCTTCTATTTCTCACTTGCATATTTTTTGTTGTCTAGCATATGCATTAGTGCCTGAAAAACAACGTAGGAAATTGGATGATAAAGAAGTAAAATGTATTTTTGTTGGGTACAGTTCTAAAAGCAAAGGCTATCATTAGTATCATCCACAAACTAAATGTATTTTGGTTAGTTGTGTTGTTGTTTTTGTGGAAGATGTTATTCATCCATTACTTTCATGTACTAAGGAGACATCAATTAGCTCCAAAGACATGTATGAAACTTTGCTGCCTCTTTTTTAGGTGGACACTCTAGTGCTGGTCCTAATGAGGCAGCTGTTGGTGCAAAATGATCAAGCCTACACACTTGGCATGGAAGCCAATATTTGCAATTCTCACTTGAAGTTGCATGTGAACCTCAGCTTGTAATCACTTGGTCATTTACCATTGAAAAATGTTTATACCTTGAGAGAATCTTGTAAAAGCCTATATCTCATGGAGGTAGGAAGAATAATTAGCTATGAGTTTCAAATGAGCGAATAATTCCTAAATTATTGGAGCCCCTTTTTAGTTGGAGCCAAGTTTGAATTCAAATTCAAACTTAGAAGAACTTCTTATAAAAAAGTTTTTGTAAATCTCGTGGTAGTGTGCTTCATTTTCAGAGCTCTCCTCTTGATCATTTGTAAGATTTGAGTAGCTCACACCATAGCTCACTCAGTCCATCATCTTTGGGCATCATTAAAATGCCAATGATCTTGTACAATCATGTCATATAATACATATAGTTAATTGAACATCTCTGTCTACTTCTCTCCTATGACTACTAAAAATAGTCAACTTTCTTTGGTCATATCTCAATGAATACTCAATTATTTTTCATAATATTTAGCTTGCTAGAACCAAATTGAAGCCTAATTTGTGCTATCAAAATCTCAAGGCATTTAGTTTAGCCATCTAGGAGAAATCATTGTTGAAGTGCTCACTGGTCATCTACTCGTTAGTCCCTAAAAAGTCGGGGGTAAGCTTTGGATTGCTAAACTTATTTCTCAAAGCATAGTTGATTATTTTAGATGATTACACTTGTAGTCATTAGCTATATAAGCTAATTGAATTCTCTCAAAATGAATTTGATCAATTGTTATTGCACTGTGAGATCTGAGCAAAAGAACCAACATGTGTATGGACTAAAATAGCAAGTTTTTTAACTCTAGCTATTCTTGAAGTAGTTTGTTTTGATTCAATTGTTTCAAGCATCAACTCCAAAGTACATAGGTACTTTCTTGGTGTCATTTGCAAGCCAAAAGAGCCTACTATATATATCTCAAGTGTATTAGGGCAAGTACAAAGCAAGTTTTAGCAGTACCACCTCACTTCCTTGAGGTATCCATCCATCTCCTCCAACAGTGGTTCAGAGCAAGTTGAGGTAAAATGGGAGATGGTTTCCCTTTTTTTATTGACACATTGGATAGGAATAATTATCCAAAATGGTCCTTGAGGATGAAGACATATCTACAAGGAAGGAGTCTCTATGGATACATATTAGGAGATGAGGAGATGCCCATACTCAGAAGCAAAAATCAACCTACAAGAGAAGAGCAGGAAAGACTCAACTCATGGTGTGCCAAAGATGCTTTATCTAGGTCATATCTACTTAACTCTATTTATGAATTCCTTCTTCCTCATATTAGGAATTGCAAAACTTCCCAAGAGACTTGGGATAATCTATCTTCATATGTTTCCTCCAATACAAGAGCTAGAAGAAATCAATTGCGGATAGACTTTACTACTCAAAAGAAGCAACCTAAGCAAAATGTTTCAGAGTTTGTGACTAAGGTAAAGGATGTAGTTGATCAGTTGGCAAGCATACCAGAGGAGATTGAAGAGGAGCAAATAGCGAGACAGATAATAAATGGCATCAAGGTAGATGTTAAGTGGGAATCTTTCACAACTGCAATGGATCTTTATATGGATATGCAAATCCTTGATTTAACCACTCTCATGGGACAACTCTTCACTCATGAGGGCAAGCTCAAAAAAAATGGTGAACCATCAAAGGTAACAACTCTTCTGCCCTCTATATAGATAAAGGAAAGTTTAAGGATAAATGAAAGAGTAAGAAGTTTGAAGATGAAGGTACTACTTCTCAAGCTATGTAGGGAGAGGTAGGAACTCAAGAGGAAGGTGTGGAGGAGGTAAGCAAGGTAGGGGGAGACCTTTCATCTCTTTCCCATGCAATATATGTCGACTGTCTAATCACACAATAGATGAGTGCTATAGGAACTTCAAGAACCAGAGAGGAAGAGGATTTCAAAGAGGTGGCTACTCACAATCAAGAGGAAGATTCAATCATAATTAAGGATACAAACATGGCTACAACAACAATTATCAAGGAGGGTACAAATCAAGAAAATACTTCAACAACTATAAAGAGGATCAAGAGGATTCTCTTTTCATTATGAACATGACTTCAAAAAAAGGTATAAATGATAAGCACCTCTTCTATATTGACTCAGGTTGCTCAAACCATGTAGCATTCAATGTAGCTCTCCTTTCTGATCTTGAAGAGCCCAAGGAAAAGCAAGTGCAAACAGGTGATGATATCAAGCATTAAGTTGTGAAGGTAGGAAATGTCAAAACTTCTCATGGGAATAGGAATATGTTGAGCAGAGTTCTTTATGTACCTACTATCACAAAGAATTTGATGAGTGTTGGACAGATAGTGGAAAAGGGTTTGCAAGTTATGTTCAATAAATTTGGTTTGTGGAGGACCCCCAACATGGATTCATAAGAATTGCAAAAGGAGAGAAAACAAGTAGATTGTTTACATTTGAGCTTGAGGACACTAGAAACATTGCACTTTATAATTATAAGGATCAAACCTTGTCTGAGTTAGAGATATGGCACAAAAGATTAGGGCACATTGGTGAGAGAACATTTAGCAGATATGTAGAGATCAATGTGTATTTGGGATACCTAATGTATCCAAGCAACATATGATCTATAAATGTGGTGCATGTGAGTTTGGTAAATCACATAGGTTACCCTTTACAAAGAAAGGCTATATACATGAGGATTATTTGGAACTTTTCTACACAGATGTGTGGGGACCAAGAAAGGACCCTTCAATTTCAGGTTCAAGGTACTATGTGTCATTTATTGATGATTTTAGTAGGTAGACTATCTTGTATTTCAAGAAACATAAGGATGAAGTGTTCAGTTGTTTCAAGAAGTATCTTGCACTTGTGGAAAATCAAACAAGAAAAAGCTTAAAGAGGATAAGGTCAGATGGAGGAGGTGAGTACTTCTCCGATGAGTTTGATGCATTTTTGTAGGACAGAGGTATCAAAAGGGATACTCCTGAGAAAAATGGAGTAGCAGAGAGGAGGAACAAATTGATTGTGGAAGCAACTAGATCAATGCTAAATGAAAAGAAGTTGCCAAATTACTTGTGGGTAGAGAGTGTTTCTACTCCCACTTATCTTATTAATAGGTTACCTTCTAAATCCCTTGATGGGATGAACCCTATGAGGCATGGCATGGTAGGAGACCATCACTTGAACATTGCAAAATATTTGGTTGTGTTGCTTATGTGCATGTTCCATCTCAAATCAGAGATAAGTTATACCCTAAGGCAGAGAAATGCATCTTCATAGGGCATGATATAAATCAAAAGGGGTAAAATTTTTATAATCCATCCAAAAAAGGATTTATGATCAGTAGAGATGTTGTGTTTGATGAGAATGACTCTTGGTTTGAAAGTGAATGCAAGAAGGTCAAACTGCCATATGACTTGGAAAAAGAATTTCCAAGCCCCACCAAGGAGGAGCCAAGCACAATTGAAGACATCAACTCAGATGATGAGGACACCATCAACTTGGAACAATTGAAAGCATGGAAATCAAAAGGCAAGGTCAAGATGAAGAGGTTGGAGGACATACATGAGTGATCCAACCAAGCCATAAGGAGATCACAAAGAGAGAGTAAGAAGCCAATCAGATATGGGTATGATACTTCATTAGTCACTAAGCATTCTATTTATCTTGCTAAGGATTCATCACTTGAAGAACCTATTTCATATGAAGAAGCATGTACCAAAGTAGAATGGAAGGAGGCTATGGATGAAGAAATAGAAGCACTCTAAGAGAATGACACTTGGGAGTTAGTACCCAAGAAAGCATCAATCAAGATAACTGGTTCTAGGTGGATTTACAAAATCAAAAGGAATTCAGATGGATCCATAAATAGGTATAAGGTTAGGCTTGTGGCTAAGGGTTTTGCACAAACCCAAGGAGTAGATTATGAAGAAACCTTTTCACCTGTGGCTAAGATGCCAACCATCTGAGTATTGGTAAGTGTAGCTGCATCTAGAAATTGGAATATGTATCAACTAGATGTGAAAAATGCTTTTCTCAATGGCTGGATTTGAGAGGAGGTTTACATGGATCAACCTCCTAGCTATGAAGATCCAAGCAAGGTAAATCATGTGTGCAAGTTAAAGAAAGCTCTTTATGGTCTGAAGCAGGCACCTAGGGCATGGAACCATAGGTTAACAACCTATCTTCAAGACCAAGGGTTCATGATGAGCAAGGCAGATTCTTCTCTGTTTGTCAAGAGGAGTAACTTAGAAATGATATATTTATGTGTATATGTGGATGACATCATTCTTATAGGTAGTGATGCCAATGGCATCAAACAAATAAAAAACCAAATGATGCAGGAGTTTAAGATTAGTGACCTAGGGTTTTTGAAATATTTTCTTGGACTTGAGCTAGTATACACTAACTATGGAATCTACATCACTGGAAATATGTGCAGGACATGTTGAAGAAGTTCCACTTGGAAAATGCAAAAGTAGCTAGCACCCCTATGGAGGTAAATCATAAATTGAGTGCTCATGAAGGAGATTGGCTTGAAGACATTAAAGGTTATCAAAGCATAGTTGGAAGTCTAAACTATGCAACATTAAAAGGATTGACATATGATATGAAGTAAGTGTTCTGAGCCAATTCATGCATAAACCTAGAGCACCTCACTTGGAAGCTGCTAAAAAAATTCTGAAGTACCTCAAAGGTACTCAAAATCAAGGTATTTACTTCCCAAGGTTCTAGGGGCAGAATTGGCTACAACAGAAAGTGTTGAGTGTCGTGAGGTTCTCCAATACATTAGCATGGATCACAATTTTGTACTGCTTGTTGCACATTTGAGTACATAGTTGGCCACCATAATCTAGACTCCTAGACTTTTCGCACCGTAATCAAATGACGAAAATGTACACCAGCTTCACCTGCATGCACCTACAAAATGACTGCTTGCACTTTGTCTGGAGGAATGCAGCGTAGCTAAATGCTAGGTGGGTCTTTATGATATAATTGGCCCATAATAATGGCAAACCTATGACTACGAAGCCCCAGTTTTTTCCGTACTCTGGAATTAAGTACGATGGAGCAATACCATTTTTGAGAAAATTGAGCATTTCTTCATACCAAGCAAGGAAGGTCTGAGGAGGATTCTCCACTCAACCACTGAAAAAACTTCTGCATCCGAAAGAGTATCATCTAGACCTTTCGAGGGTCCTCCATGATCAATGTGTGATAGAAAATCTACAATAATATGAACGATGTCAAATTCAAATTCTTGTAACAGTAGGACCCACCTATCAACCAACAAATAATGTCGAAAATTCTTTATGGAATAAATAAGACCCAAGCATTCTCGTTTTGTCGTCGAGTAATTCTACTCAGCTGATGTTGATCCCCGAATAACATAGTAATTCTATCTGAAGCATCCACAAATACATGAAATGGTTACATCCAGTCTCGGGCTTTCAGTGCCGGTGCCGTAGTTAACATTTTCTATGATCGCTCAAAAGTTGTTTGTGCTTCGGCTATCCATACAAAATCTGCTAGTTTCTCATGCACTAACTTGTTTAATGGAATGGCGATGTGAGCAAGACCCCGTAAATTTTTGCCATGCCATCACATCTATCCTAAAAAACATAACACTTCCTTCAGATTTCGGGATGCTAGAGTTTCTAAGATCACTTTGACTTTATCTAGATCTACTGCTATGCCCTTTTCTAAAATAACATGACCCAATAAGTTTTCACATTTGACGACAAAAGTTGATTTATTCGGATTCAAATAAAGATGCACTTGTCGACAGGAATCAAAACAAGTGCATAAATGTTCCAGGTGGGCTGCCATTGTGCCAGAAACAAAGAAATTGCCCAAAAATGCACATAAATGATGTGAGATACGGGGCAGCGATTTGCTGCATGCACTGCTGGAAGGTACTCGACACATTTCGTAATCCGAACCACATGACACTACAAGCATAAACTCCCCAATTCGTGATAAAGGCATTTTTTGGTATGTCGACTTCCACCATTTGAACTTGATTATAGCCACGGAAACCATCAAGAAATGAATACATTTCCCTTCCTGCAACCTAATCAAGCATACTATCCAAAAATGGTAAGAGAAAAGGATCTGGTGTAGTAGCCGCATTTAATTTCCTGTAATCAACACAAATCCGTAACTGCTTATTTTTCTTCCGAACAATGACTATGGGTGAGACCGATTTTGGATTTTCAATGGGAACAATGTAGCCGACTTTTATCAATCTGTCCAACTCGTGTTTGACATGCTCTCCAAAATTAAGGTTCATTTTGTACCTCTACTGCATCACTAGGGTAGCATCTAGTTTAAGCAAAATCCGGTGATGATAAAGCTTTGGATCCAGTTCTTTCATATCTTTGTATGTCCAAGCAAAAATATCTCTGTATTGTTGCAAAAAAGTGATCAATGCCATCTGGAATTCTAGAGCAAGCTGTGAACAAGTTCGGACTGGCTTAGGCTCTTCAATAGCTCCCAAATTTACCACTTCTAAAGAATCTTCTTCCACTCGTATCTTTCCATTTGCCATGGGATCTTTTATCAGTGGATCTGTGCCATCTTCATCATGTAATTCCAAAGACTTCGTACACACCACGGCTGCCATACTGTCCCAGTCGGAGCTGATGACTGAATCCACATCAACTACCCGGAAAGAAAGCAAATCCCTATGTGTATCCAAGAACTATTGTTCCTCATCCTTTTCGAGTCCATCCAGCATATGCGAAGGCTCTGCTAATCCTGGTTTATGCTCGGGAAGGCAATGTTTCTCTTCATCTAAGGGAACAAAAAACTTAGCATGCCCTCTTTGTTAATTGTCTTTTCATCCCAATTCTGGTGAACCTTAGCATTTCGTAACCACGGATGGCCCAATAACAAGTTATAATCCAGATTTTTCCCTTTGAGTTCTAGTACAACAAATGTAATATTAAATAGAACCTATGCAATACAGATAGGGATGTCTTTGACCAGTTGGTCTACCATCCGAACAAAGATGGGAGCTGGGCCAATGCTATTCCAACCCATTTTCTTACACGTGGTGGTAGATGCAATGTTGATACTAGACCCCCCATCAATCAAAACCTTTGCAATGGCTTTATTTTTATACTGCATTGATCTCATGCATACTGTTTGACCGTACCTTTATGCATCATATACTTAAGTGAAAAATGTAACTCCAAAACACTCTTGGCAATCCAAAATTCCTCTAAAAACATTGCCTTCAACTCATCATAAGTTGAAAAGTAATCGAGAGGGTACTCAATAAGCCATTTTACTGCATCGCAGACTAATGTGGCTTAAAATACCTGGAACTTGTGCCGATTGTCATTTAAGTTGCGACAGTTACATAAGTACTGATTCTCAAATGTGCGTACGTCCACATCCAGATCCTCGTCCACTCGCCCATAAAAATGAGTATAATTTAACACTGGTAATGGGTGTTTGTTCATTATCGGATGACCAAGCATCTATAAGGTACCGGTTTGAGGTGAGGGTATTAGAGCTAACTGCAATTCTGGCAGGGGTTCACTGCCACCACTTTGACCTGCTTCCATAGGGTATTTATCTTCTTGCAGGTGGTTCTGATGGTCGGTCCCACTGAATTCCCCTCGCCACAATAATTTAGTTAGTTTGCCATTCTTCCACTCAAAGATTAAATCCTTCAAAAGCTTGGGGGGTAAAACTCTAGTTTCCACCCAAAACTGCACTTCCTCTGGGATGGTAATTGCATCTTCAAGAGGGATATCTTCAAGCTTCAATGTTGTGAGTGTCTGCTGCACGAATTCGTCTAGATAACTGTGATGATAAGTCTTTTTTAAGTACTCCTTTCCACTTCGTACTAGCATCAATCCACTTTGTGCTATGTTCTATTACCCCATCCCATCATGGTCACCATAATGTTGGAAGTACTATTTACACACAGTCTAACAGTATCCCAGTTAACAGGTTGGGGAACGGGGATTTACGAATATACAATACTCGTAAACATGCGTTTCTGTTCCACTCCACTTACTTAAACATTCATTATAAACAGAGATATTTCATACCACACAATATGCACAGAATTGTAGCTTCCACAATAGCAAATAGATTCTGGATTATAAGGTATGAGCACGGTTACATCACAGTATCATCTTTACAATTAAAACTTCGAAGATTACAGGCTTCACTAGTTTTCAATCTCTACATATCTGCACACTTCGTATTTGTCACTTATAGAATTTGCTCGTAAGATACAACACCATAATTCTTTGTAAGCGCTTCACACCATTCCGAACTTCCGAAATAAAAAATTACCAAAATTAATAATTCTGGAAACTCTTAACATATTTGTAAACTCCATTCCTATTACATTGAAATGATAATTTTATTCCAAAGAAAGTGGTTGTCCACACCGGTTGCTGACAGTTCTCTACACTAGATACAACAAGAACGAGAGTAGCACAAGGGAATTGAAGATCATCATGTTCAACATCACTTGCATCACCTAGAATCATAGTATTCGTAAGCATAAGAGGACGTGTTTTAACCTACACAACATTCCACAATCATTTTGCTACCAATACATGGAACTTCATGTATGCCCACAATGGTTAATTAGATCCATCCAACTTTTCCTCAATCGCCAATGTACAAAATACATCATTATTTTCAACCATGGCCAATGGCTAAATACTTTGATGCAAAAAATTGACTTTATCTCAAAAATATGAACCAAAAATACCCAAACGATCTTTACTAGACTTGTAGAAGACTTTCAGGGGATTTTATTGGTGAACCAAGAAATTGTGTATAGGTTTGTCACAAAAGGACAAAATTGCCTATGTAATCACTGTGATAGTGCATTCGAAGGTTGAAACAAGATCAAATCAAAATTTTGGCACAATAAAGCAATGTTGTTTTGACCTCCTAATCACCCCAAAGACGCTCACAATTTTTCATGCAATTCAGAGATTGTGATGGAAAAGGTATCAATGATGTCTAGAGAAAGACGGACCTACTTTGATACTTATTTTTGTAGTTTGAGGACTACAAAAGCACATAAACATCACAAGGAAGAACAAGCAACTTGGTCAACAACACAACACAGATAGTATTACCAAGTGAATGTACAAAACTAAGTGAACCATTAGGATTATATTCGTATATACAAGCAAAGGGGCCGGAACACCTCCTAAAGAGGGAAAAAAGTGTTCCCATGATCCTAAGTTTCTTCATACACATGAATACCAAAATATATCAACACTCACGTGTGAACGAAGAGGGATGTGAAGGGAGAGGTTTGTGTGTGAAACCATAGTAAGGTTTTCTTATCATAAGTATGTATGTATGTATGTGTGTGTATGTATGTATGTATGTGTGCATGTATGTATGTATGTATGTATGTATGTATGCATGCATGTATGTATGTACGCATGCATGTATGCATGTATGTATGTATGTATGTACGTACTTATGTATGTATGTATGCATGTATGTATGTATGTGTGTGTATAAATGTCTATGTGTGTGTATTCATGTATGTTTGTATGTACGCATGTACGATTCTATGTATGCATGCATGTGTGCATGCATGCATGTGTGTATGCATGCATAATGCATGTATTTATCCATGCATGCATTGATATGTACTATGTATATATGTGTGTCTGCATGTATGTATGCATATATGCATGCATGCATGTATATATTCATAACATATGCAAATCTACAAAAATAGGATTATCAACTATATATTATCATACATCACAAACCTAAATGGTGCCCAAAAATAAATTTAAAATTAGCAATACAACATTTTTGGTATTGCAAGCTCAATCTAAAATCTATGGATCCAACAGACTTGCCTCCCTAAAATCCACAAAAAACAAAGATGCAAGGAAAGAGCAGGTTGTTACTTGCCACCATGTAAACAAATATATGTTATCATAGTATTCTCCAATGGGAAGGCAGGTACTCACACTTGCTCCCATGCTATTAGTTTTCTATCCTAACAATTTATTTTACAAATTTTAGAAAAACACTTCGGTATGCAAACATAGATTACACTTCTGGATTTTGAATCTATAAAAAAAAATAGATGAAATCTAAATTATACACTCCATACTATATACAACTTAAAAAATATTAATATATGACATTGTCATTTTTGAAGGGGGAAAAATCACAACCATGATAGAGTGGTATCCTGATAATATTAGTATTTCTAAAAATATAGGATTGAGTATAATATCAAATTGATACTGTATTATTAGCTATAATAAAATTTTTCTTCTAAACAAAAGTAAAAAACTATGCAAGATAGAAATTTAAACTTTTTTAATAACCATGGGGTAATGAAAACTAGCCATCATAATCAAAACAATAACTAAAATTTCTACATTATCACATCCCAAAAAAGAAGCTTGATTCTTAGAGGATAATCTACTCATTGGAATCTATGCAAAGAACTAGGTTAATATTCTATAAAAAAAAAAGGGGCAACTACTATGCAGCAAATCAATAATAAGCTTTATGTAAACATGATCATTTCTGAAATTTTTATGTTATTGAATTCTTCTCCAAACAAAATAAACAAAAGCTATAATCACATTATGATAAGGAAAACTACTATCATGATTAAGCCAACTAAGTAACTGTAGTTTTTATATTATCATACCTCAAAGAAGACGGTTAAGTTTTGGTGTATAATTTGGCCATTGGAATCTATACCAAGAAATGGGTTATGTCAGGCCACCGGATTGGCATCATGTAATTTATATTTTCCTATACCGTACGTACCGAAAGGTCATAGCGAAGTGTTGTACCCTTTTTATCAATCAACAAAGAGACATTACGGTGGTTCTCCAATAGAGAGGAGACGGGATCGCTAGACTGTCTGTCTGGGCGATTTGCGACCTTGCGGAGACATTGTAGTGCAGATTTTCGTAATTCTGAGTATTGTCACTTTACCTTGTTGAATTACATTAATTTCTGATTAACACAGTAATGTTCGTTGGCGACAATAAGTCTGTGCGACGATAATTATTACTCTCTGCGTTACATACTGTGAAAAGCCTAACCGGAATATGAACAGTAATACTGTGTAGAAGACATTATACTGGATAATCCCCAAGAACCCAAAAAGAGACTAAAAGTGGACTTGACGGTAGTCTGCACTTTTAACACTGGCCCCGTCTGTGGGAAGATGGCCATGGATTGAAGAATAATTAGTAAGGTGGAGCAGTACGTAAGGCAAGCGGTGCAGAGGTGATATATGTCGATTACTCGGTCCGACGAGTCTTATCCGAAGTATCGGAGAGACCAGAATCCCTGGATAGTACCAAATTTGTTAGGAACACCCCCAGGTGGTAGACGTGCAGGCCATTTAAGCCCAGTTGTAGAAGGATCGGAGCCAGTTAGCAGTGATTCTGGTACCAGTTTGGTAACACATGATGAGATTCCGGTGTAATTCCGGTACGTTCTGAAGAAGGTGCAGTAACTTTTGAGTGTACAGGGACGTAGTGCGTAGTTGATTCGATACCATCTGGTCAGAATTTGAACCTTTCCGAGGATAAAGTTGTGTTACCCGGAGACATTGTTGTCTACCCTGTTTCGGTGAAAGTTGGCTAAGTTCCGATGAAAGTTCGGTGCCAGTTGGTGGGAATTTACAGTTTTCCGGTGATAGTGTGATACTCCCTGGTGGATCTTTATTACGTACACCGCTGTTCGGGGCAAACTTGCCTACCTTTGATACCAAAGTTGAGAATAGGCTATTTGATTTGGAGATACGTAAGAGACTGAACGCTATTTTCGAGCCGGAAGGTGAGCAATCTGATAATACAGATTCCGAAGGACAAGAGACACCCCCTCAAAACTCAGGAAAGAGCAACGGTACCAATAATAGCACCATGAGTGGTCAGCAATAGCAACAACAACAACAACAGCAGCAGCAACAACAGCAACCACCTCCACTTCGACCGGCTCCAGCAGGGATGACTTACACAAAGTTCGGTGCATTTCCGGGGGACGATCCTGATGCACATGTGTGCACCTTTGAGATACGCTATGTAGTGCTGAACCATCCACCCGACCCGGTGTACAAGGCCATCGTATTTCAGGCCACCTTGGTTAATGAAGCAGCTAGATGGTTGACTGAGTATGATATTAATCATTTTGTTAACTATGATTCTGTGAGGGATGCATTTTTACAGAGGTTCCTGTTGAAGAAGAATCCTACCGAAATCTTTGACTATTTGCAGAACAATCGGCAGAAGCCGCACCAGACTGTTCAAGAATATGCAACATTGTTTAGAACCCACTTACGACAACTACCTCCGGCACATGCTAATCTACCGGATGATGTTATAACCCAGTGGTTCATTAACGGGCTGACCCCACAGTTAAGACAAATCATGATCATCCGTTGTGTGGGTGCTATGACACTAGATGTTGTTATTGTGATGGCCCTGCAACTAGAGCATAAAGTTGGGGGATTCACCGAAGACTTGGAGTGGCTGAAGGCTAGTAAGAATGTAACAGATGATCCGGCTAAACAGATGTATTGCACCAAGTGCAAAAATCCAGGGCACACCAGTGCTACATGTGCCCTTAACCAGATGTATTGTGCCATCTGCAACACAACCGACACTCAATGGAAAATTGTGCGTATAATGCCAAGGTGCAGGGGCGAGCAACTATAAATGCCATCATCCAAGAACCAGGTCAGCCAGCAGCCCATTACGTGCCACCCCAGATGCGATCTAACCAGTCGCAAGGATATAGGAATTACCGGAGTCAACGGAATACCAATTTTAATTCAAATCAATGGCAGGCGAGTACATCAGTGGACGGTACTTCTCTGCCACCACCTCAATGCCATTTTTGCGACAAAATTGGCCACATTCATAGGTTTTGCAAGGATGCAGCAGAGTACGACAAAAGGAAGAAGGAGTGACAAAATCCAATGACCAACATGGTCTATATTTCACCAGTTGAATCACAAGCGGCAGTGGTTCAGACTAGGTCGGGTAAGCAGTTGCAACCCGCCGCTGAGGTGTTCGAGCCTGGTATCCATGAGCAGCAGTGAATGTACACATAGGCTAGTCAATGGACAGCTTAAGAGCCAATTGTATTCCCTAATCCAATTCCGGTAACACATGTTCCCTTGCCTAAGGCGAGAGCGAATGAACAAACTACTACCCCAGCAACAGTAGAATCATCATCAGAATCGGTGAGAAGTACGATCCGAACAGATCAAGTATGGGATATCCTCTCTAAGGCTTCAATTACACTCCCATTGGGGCAGTTGCTCGCCTTGGTGCCAGGAGCAGGCATCAATTTCAACAACAGGTTAGTCCCGGATCTTCCTGTACTCCGGTGACTACCACAATACAACCGAAAGTTGATTCTACGGTGGATCATTCAGTTCCATTGATCACTGTCTGGCATAAAAATCACAAGATTACTCAAGTGTTAATTGATGGCGGTTTGAGTGTGAATATTGCAACTCCAGCTCTCTGCAAGCAATTGGGTTGGACCCAAATCGAGCCCGTATAATTCTTTGTATGCATGGCAGACCAATCCCGAGTCCATCCGGTGGGACTCGTACGGAATATTCCGATTATCTTGCAGGGTACCATGTTGAAAATGACTTTTGTAGTCTTAGAACTACCAGAATCCAGCCTCGATGTCACATGATGTATATATGGGAGTCTTGTAGAACATGTCACATGGCATCATGTTGGATGGACTCCACATTTAAGGTAGAGGCAAGAAAGAAAAAACTCTATGATGATGATCATTGGAGAGTTCGGGCGCGGCTGGGAGGAGGACGATCAGCTCTCTGTGTGTGTGTGTCGTCGGCAGCGAGCGGTAGCAAAAGAGTAGAACTTTATGGTATTGGTATCAGAGCAGGGGACGGCGACCATGTAGCTGCGCTGTAGGGGAATCGACCCCCTCGCCGCTTGCTTGAGAGTCTGCCCACGTAGCCAAGGCGCTCAACCATTTCGGTGTCATAGATGCTCTTGCGCACCTCAATGACTCCAACCCGTGACCGAGACTGGGAGACAGAGCGCGGAGCGCCGCTCACACTTATTGCTCTTCCTTCTACGGATCCCTCACTGCAATGAAAGGCTAAGCCCGTACGTGCATGATAGAGAGGCATCTTCTCTGTGAGTCGAGCACGCAAGACAGAGAGACATTTTCCTTCTACGGATTCTTCATATGCAACAAGAAGAACATTGGGATTGATGACTCTGATGGAGAGGATCAGCTCTGCATCGATTATTGCAAGAAGCAAAGGAGAGTCCGTGTAGAAGTGAAACTTAATGCCCTCAGACTGGTTGATGAATTCATTCAACCTGCTGTTCGTGGAATGAGAAGGAGCTCACAAACGGCTGAAAACTTTAATTTGAACGCGGGAGCCGGTCACGGGATATACTCCAGGACTTGTCCAAGGTCTTGATTTCAAATTTACAGGCATGGAGCTTCATGTTAATCACAGGTATTATTATTTCAATTTTGAGAGGTTTGCATTTTCGAGAAGCACCATGAACTGTTAGGAGGCCAAGATCCGGGAGGGAAATCACATGTACGGAGAGTATGAGGTATATATATTCTCATCTAGGATCAAAGATTCCCTCCAAATACAAGAAGGCCAAGTTTAGAGTATCTCTAAAATACTCTATTTTTATGATTTTTGCATAAATTTCAGAAGCTATTTTGATAAATAGCCATTTTGGGAAGGCAAAAAGAAGAGGTATTTTTCATAGGTTTACGGAAAAAACCATGCACACATATAGTATAGTGTATTGAATTCCATATACAATCAAGAAATCCATAAGATACCTCAGTTTGATGGGAGTTTGAAGCTCCACAAAACCCCCTTCCATCACAGTTTGACAAAAATTTCAGCACCTAAATTTGAGAAAATCCCATTTTGGAAGAGGGAAAAATAGGTGCGATAATTATGGATGGATGGGAAAAGCATATTTGCTGAGAGTATGGTGTATGGACTTCTTAGGCGAATCATTAGATTCATCAAAATGATAAGTGAAGGAGGAATTTTACTTCCTCAAAGACCCCCTTCCCGCACTTTTTGGAAAAATTCAGAAATTAATCTTTTGCCAAACTCCACTTCTCGGAGTAAGAAAAAGATCATTTAGAGGCTTCCCATCGATTATTGTATATAATCCAAGAGAAATCCACATTTAGAGTGGATTAGAAGCTTGCTAAGAGCTCCCATTTAAGTTTTTGCATAAAAGCAAAATCTTGATTTAGGCCTCTTTTGGGGAGTAAATTAGCATGCATGAAGGGAGGATTTGGAAAGGTAAAAAATGGCTCAAGCATCTTCATATACCACTCTCTGAGGTTATGAAGAAAATTTTAGGATTTGCATGATGGAAGAATGCTTTTGGGCACCCCAAAAATCACATTTTTACACTTTTTCCAGCCCCTCCAACAGTCCACTAGTTTTACATGTCCCACTTGGAATGGCCATATCTTGGGCTAGGAAACTCCAAATTGGACGTGCTACGGCTCGTTTCGAAGAGCACAAGATCTACTTTCATTTTATGAAAATAAATTTTGGAAAGTAAAAATTTTTGCAGGTCTGAACAGGTCTGCAAAGTCTGAACAATTTTGGGCAACTACCTTCCGGGAGCCATATCTTTCAAACCGGGAAGGTGATTTGAGTAATTTCACTTAGACCTATTTGAACATGCTTTATATTTCAGTTTATGAAAATTTGCAGGTCCTAAAGTGGTTTTTGCAGGTCTAAAGAAGGATTGCTAATGCATTTTTGAGCTAAATTTGCATTATTTTGGTAATCACCTGACCATGCTTTATGTTTTAAGGAGTGCTCCGATATTTTCGGACACTTCAAAATGTATGTTAGGACCTGAGGAGGAAGGTGCAGAGATCTCGAAGCTTATCGAGAGCGATTGGATGCATGCAATTCCAAAATCAGATTACTCAGGGATGTATATTTTATGCTTTCTGGCATTTTATTTATGTTATGGCATGTTCTGTATCTACATGCATGAATGGGATTGCATACATCAAGTGTTGATCATTTTTTAAGCTCTTAAAAGTATGGATCAACATGTAGGAAGTATACTTTTTGATTGTTTGCAGGAAAGAAGATTACAGAAACCATATGGCTATGCAACACCGGAAATGGTTGCTAGCAAATACTTTTGTGTTTTTGCAGGTCATGGAATCCATATATAAGTTTATGGCGTGCATGCCATGGGCCTGTCAAGCCCTATGTTTTTGGGTGGCCTGAGTGCCACTGAGCTATGGTTTAATTTTTTTGGGATTCTATTTCCTGGGGAAATGCTGTCGAAATTTTTCTTACCGCATGGCGTTATATACGCACTTGCTTTTAGGTAAGAGGGTTATGGCATAGTAACATGCCTTTCTGCAAACATCAATAAGTTTTAGGCATGCTTATAAGCATGTATTTGATGGACTTAGGACCATCAGAGTATTATATATAAGGCAACTTCGGTAGTAGCAGGATCCCTATATATAATCCTTATGGATTTAGACCATAGGATTGCTAACGGAAGGAGCTACACCTTCACCATTAGTAATGTGCACAAGCAATACTATAGGTTCAGGAAGTTGCATTCAAGCTCGGGAGATACATTTAGGACAATCTCCAAGTTAGTGAAGATTTAGTTATCTTCACAAGAGTCTCACATGATGATTAGGAGACTATGGGGTATCATGATGCATACCCAAAGAGTGACTAGTTTCACTCATGCACATCACTTGACCAAGTAGTGAAGCATTTTTGCTACACTACTAAGGAAACCAAATGGATGGGATCATAAAGATGGGTTTCATGAGATAGCATCGACGGATGCTTATGTAATTCGAGTGATGGTTAGGAAGGCCATAGGCATGGCACTAGCTCCATGGTATAGAGCATAGATCCCTTAGTCAGGAATAGTTGGGGTACCCAATACATACATATGTATCTTGGGATCTACAGAGAGGTACCTAGACTTAGTCTTTGTACCTAGGAACAAGTTGGTTTGGAACATAAGGGGATATCCATTGTCACATTGTTGACTAGAACCAAACTAACTAGTTCAAGGACATGGGACTCATTTCAGTCCACTGATATGATTTTAGTATATGGAATTCATTGGAGTCCACCTACATATTCCATTATATGGAATAGATATTCGGTTTAGTGTAGGTATGACACCGTGAATTGGAAGAAGTTTTCACTGGTATGGGACGGTGGAAACGACTTCCCTTTGAGCACTCTTCTTCTATGGCCAAGAAGAAAAGGACTCATCATTCATGGCATCATGTCTCACTAGATCAGAGGAGAGCTCTTAGTAGACATCTCCTTAGGATTGGGAGTTATCTTTCACAGTATGAGAAGATTTATTCTTCCAGTAGAGAATGTGGTAGGTGATTTTATCACCATGGATATCACATACTCATGTTCTGCTTTCAGGAAGGATAATTCCATTAGGTTATTGGATCGTATAGATCCATGCACAGAGTATGGTTGGCAGAGATAGTTCTTCACTATGGATACACATATGTTTACGGTATCATGTCACATCATTGCTGACCATTTTAGTAGAGGGCTTTGGCCCTTATTAGGAATTTATTTTCTCCACTCTTCACTACATACACCTTCATTAGTTAACGGAGATCTGTTCTCCATCTTCATAGGAATATGTGATGAGGGATTATGCATTAGTTATGGAAGAGAGGACTAAATAAATTCATGAGTTTCTCTTTTAAGGTAAGGAGAAAGTGGGAATCAGCTTAGAGATCCATGAGGGATCTTAATTTAGTTCAGTACTCTCACTTCAGCTCCTATTCTTTGAGAGAGAAAGAAGGAAAGGAAAACATGATTTCTTCATAGGAGAAGAACAGAGTATGTTTTCCTTTAGAGAGAAGAGGTGTTTAGAAAACATCTCTTAGTTTATATTTCAGAAGGAATTTGTTTACTCTACTTGTCAATATAATTTCCTTCATATGGGAGTATGATTCTCCACTATTTTAGAAGGGAAAAACATGGAGAACTTATGTGCATGTTCTCAGTCATGGATGAGTAGAGCTAACCGATTCAACAGAATCTCTTTCAAAGGGAAAGGGAAAGTGGAATAGGTTCCACCGCTAGAGCTCTTTTCCTTAGAAGAGATTGAATAAAGAGAAAGACATGGAGAGAGTTTCACTTTCTCACTTTTAGGTTGTCTAGATAGGAGTGGCACTCTTCTATCAAAGGCAAGAGGGAGATCAGTTAATCATGATCGTTAGATTGAGTCTCACATGGAGACTCTAGAGAGGAGCCATTATGTTACTCCAGTGATGGTCTTTGACTAGATGAGATGATCTAGTTATTGACATTAGTTAGACTGGGAGTAGATTGATGATACTTCTCTTTTAGGGTTTCCAAGAGATAGGAATATATCTAACCTAGTAGGGTACCAAACTCTTAGTTGGTGTTACATCATGAGTATGATGAGTAAACATCAATTAGGAGGATGGGTACTTAGGGATTATCTGAATCTCAAAGGGAATGCTTTTTGCATTCATATGGCAAACTACAGGGAAGAGAAATATTAAAGTTTGCACTAGTGCCAATAGATGCTCTTCCAATAGAACGTAGTCCAATGGTAAAGGATGACAAACTACAGACTTCTTGGTTGGTGAAATGTAGAGATTGCATTTTACCACCGTGAGTTAGATGATGGATTTGCATAGTTCACAAGGTAGTTTAGACAAAACTACTACTTGTGATTACACTCAGGTTAGGAAGACCTAGAGTGGTATGAGGGCAATCTATCATTTAGTCTTAGATGGGTTTGGAGTCACTTGTTATGGGACTTTGTTCTATACTTCAGAGGATTTTATGGTTTATTATTTCCACTATGATACGGTCAAGCTTATAAGTTTGGCACTTTACACTTTCTTTTCATATTATTACTCCATAGAGGATACATCATATGGACTTAGGTCATTTGGATGATGTAGTATGTTATGGGAGTGATAGTATGGAGGTGAAGTGTACATGGGAGATAGTTGGCACCATTTAGACGGTTTCCCACCTTTGAGATGATCTCATATGGGACTTCTTAAGGGGAAGGATACGGGGAAACAACACACAGAGATGACCATGTACATAGAGTACATGGGGTTCAGGGGAGTCCGAGCACTTTCTTCTACCATTACGGACATTTCATCTACATTTTCGAGGACGAAAATGCTTTCAAGGGGAAGCAAATGTCACATGATGTATATATGGGAGTCTTGTAGAACATGTCACATGGCATCATGTTGGATGGACTCCACATTTAAGGTAGAGGCAAGAAAGAAAAAACTCTATGATGATGAAAATGTTTCTTCATAATCTACTCCATGTGTTTGGGCAAATCCCTTTGCCACTAGTCTTGCTTTGTACCTATTTATAGAACCATCAGAGTCCTTTTTAACTTTATATATCCACCTTGAACCAATTACCTTCATATCTGGTTTCTTGGGAACTAGGTCCCAAGTGTGGTTTTCTTGCAATGCTTTCACTTCCTCTTGCATGGCTTCTCTCCACTCCTTCTTCTTAAACCTCTTCAAATGAAGAAGGCTCCTCTGGCATTGAATCTTTAGTGATGTATAAAAAGTTCTTTGTGACTAAGGATGTATCATATCCATACCTTATGGGCTTCTTACTTTCTCTTTGTGATCTCCTTAAAGCTTGATTGGAAGACTCGGGTAGATCCTCTAATTGTTTGTATTTGAACTTGCCTCTTGACTTCCAGGCTTTGAAATCAATCTGCTCCTCATCTCCTGAGTTGATGTCCTCTGCTTGATGTTGGTATTCTTGAGTTAGGGATGGAAAATCATTTTCCAAATCATATGGTAATTTGACTTTCCTACAATAATCTTCAAACCAAGAGTTATTCTTATCAAAGACTACATCCCTACTAACTATGAATGCCTTGTTAGTGGTATTATAAAGTCTATATACCTTTTGATTCTGATCATACCCAATGAATATGCTTCTCAGCCTTAGGTTCAAGTTTCCCTCTGATTTGTGATGGGATGTGTGCATAGGCAATGCACCCAAATATCTTGGAATGATCCAATGAGGGCCTCCTTCCATTCCAAGCTTGATATGGTGTCATACCATCCAATGACTTGGATGGAAGCCTGTCGACCAAATAAGTGGCTGTGTAAACAACCTCTACCCATAAATAATTAGGTAATTTTTTCTCATTTAACATAGACCTAGCTACCTCAACAATTAACTTGTTCCTTCTCTCTACCACTCCATTCAATTAAGGGGTATACCTGGTTGATACTTCCCTCTTTATGCCTCTGTCTTGTAGAAATAGATCAAACTCATGTGATCAAGCTCTTTATGCCTCTCTCCCTCTTTACAAATAGATCAAGCTCCTTCTTGTTTGGTTTTCAACTAGTGACAAATACTTCTTGAAACATGAAAACACCTCATCCTTATGCTTCATGAAATAGAGAATTGTCCACCTACTGTAATCATCAATAAAAGAGACATAGTACCTTGAACCTGATATGGATGGAACTTTGCTAGGACCCCACACATCAATGTGTACAAGCTCCAAATAATCTTCATGGATGTATCCTTTCCTGTTGAATGGTTGCCTATGAGCTTTGCCAAATTGGCAAGCTCCACATTTGTAAATCATGTGCTGCTTGGTCACATTGGCAATGCCAAGCACACTTTGATCCCTACAAATTTGCCTCACGGTTCTCTCTCCTATGTGCCATAGCCTCTTGCGCCATATTTCCAAATCAGATAGGTTTGGTCTCTATAACTGAATAGTGCTATGTTCCTTGTGTCTTCAATTTCAAAAGTAAACAATCTACCTGACTTTTCACCTTTGTCTATCCTTTTGAATCCTTGTTGGGAGTCTTCCACGTATGCTCCATGCTTGGTGAACCTAACTTGTAGAACTTTCTCTACTATCTGCCCAACACTAATTAGATTTTTGGTTATGGTAGGGACATACATAGCTTTTCTCAAAAGGTTCATACTACCATCAGATGTCTTAACATTCCCAATTTGCTTAGCTGAATGTTTAGTGTCATCACCTGTTTGTACCTCATGCTTCCCCTTTGGTTCTTCAAGATCAGATAATAGTGCTACATTCCATGCCACATGATTGGAACAACCTGAGTCAATGTAAAAAAGGTGCTCATCATCTTTACCTTGCTTGGATGTCATGTTCATAATGAGCAGAGAATCTTCTTGATCTTCAGTGTAGTTATTGAAGTCCCTTCTTCCTCTAAAGCCTCCTTGATAGTTGTTGTAGCCTTGATTGTAGTTATGGTTGTAATTTCCTCCACCATTGTTGTACCTGCCTCTTGTTTGTCCATAGCTTCCTCTATGGAAGCCTCTTCCCCTTTGGTTCCTTGTATTTTTGTAGCATTCTTTAGTAGTGTGGTTGCTGAGACCACATATGTTGCATGGTGAACTATTTTAGGGTCTCCCCCTACCTTTCTTACCTCCTTTGCCCCTACCTCTAGCACCTTTTCCTCTTCCTGCATAATTGGCTTGAGAGGTACTAGCCTCTTCATCTTGTTTTAATTTTACCTTTATCCTTAGCTTTATTCTTATCTATATAAAGAGCAGAATATTGGTTACCTCTTGAGTTGTTACCATTTCTATTGAGCTTTGCTTCATGGGTGAAGAGTTGTCCCATCAAAGTGTTGAGATCAGGTATCTGCATATCCATGTAGAGATCCATTGCAGTGGTGAAGGATTCCCACTTGTCATCAGCTTTAATTCCATTGATGATTTGCCTCACTATGTGCTCTTCCTCTATCTCTTCTCCAATGATTTCAAGTTGGTCTGCAGCATCCTTCATTTTGGTTACATAGTCAGCCACTCCTTGCTTTGATTGCTTCTTGAGAGTTGTGAATTCCATCCACAACTGATTCTTCCTAGCTCTTGTGTTGGAGGAGAAGTATGATGAAAGCACTTCCCAAGTTTTTTGGGAGGTCTTAAAATTTATAACATGTGGAAACAAGAAATCAGAGATTGTGTTTAGTAAGTATGACCTTGCAAGAGCATCCTTCGCACACCATGTGTGTAGCCTCTCTTGCTCTTCCCTTGTTGGTTGATTCTTGCTCCTAAAGATTGGCATGTCTTCATCTCTTGAGATGTATCCATATAAGCTTCTCCCTTGAAGGTATGCTTGCATCCTTAGGGACCATGCTGAGTAGTTGTTCTTGTCCAACTTGTCAATGAAGGATGGAAAACCATCTCCCATCTTGATTGTGCTTGCTCTGATACCACTATTGGAGGAGATGGTGGATAATCACAAAAGATGTGTTGGTGTAGCTAAAACGTGCTTCACACTTGCTATAAGTGATGATTGGAGAGTTTTGTTGGCCTCCTTAACTAGCTAATAAGCATAAATGATCATATATGTTGCTCAAAATATGATGCACAAATGATAGAATCAAAACAGATAGGTAGGCATATGATACAATGCACAAAACTTGCTATTTTGATTGAGACACATGCTTACTGTTTTACTCAATTCTTTGAGTATAACAACAATTAGTAAAATTCCATTTAGGGAAATTCAATTAGCTTAACAAGCTACCCTTCATGAGTGGAATGATGACCTATAGTCCTATGGCAAAGATGACAACCATGAGGACACTCATAGCTATTGCTACATGTAAAGGTTGGAAATTATGTCAATTAGATGTGAAGAATGCTTTTCTAAATGGTTATATTTCAGATGATGCTTTCATGGAGCAACCACAAGGATTTAGAGATGAAAGGTATCCAGATCATGTATGTAAGCTCAAGAGAGCTTTGTATGCTTTGAAGCAGACCCCAAGGGCATGGAATTATAGACTTGTGAAGTTCTTGAAGGAACTTGGTTTTCAAGTATCTAAAGTAGATAGTAGCTTGCTTGTTAAAGCAAGTGATGATGGGTTCATTTACATGTGCATATATGTTGATGATATAATTCTTACAGGTACATATGAGAAAGGAATTCAAAGCCTAAAGAAGCAAATGGAAAAAGAGTTCAAGATTAGTGACTTGGGAGACGTCATATTTCTTGGGCATGGAGATCTCATACAATCAACATGGAGTATATGTAACTCAAGAAAGGTATTTGAAAAACTTGTTGATCAAGTTTAAAATGGATGATTGCAGGGTAGCACCTACTCCAATGGAAGTGAATCACAAATTGAGCAGATATGGAGGAGAAGAATTCAAGGACATGAGGCCATATCAAAGTTTGGTTAGTAGTCTGATCTATGCTACATTAACTAGGCCTGACTTGTCATATGTAGTAGGAGTGTTGTCTCAATTTATGCATTGTCCTAGAAAAGAACATTGGGTTGCAGGACAAAGGTTGTTGAGGTACATTAAAGGTACACTCAAAGAAGGTTTGTATTATGGTTTTACATCAGATACAAACATCAAGATATATAGTGATATAGATTGGGCAGGTAATCCTGATGATAGGAGATCAACTTATGGGTACTTGTGTTATGTGGGAGATAAGTTAATTTCATGGTGTTCAAAGAAGCAACACAGTTGCTTTATCATCCATAGAGGCTGAGTACAAAGGTATGGTAGAAGCTGCAAAGGAAGTGATATGGATTAAGACTCTCATGAAGAGTTTTGACATCATTCAGAGTACACCCACTATTCATGGAGATAACATGAGTTCATTGTATTTAGCTGCTAATCCTCTTTTTCATGCCAGGACTAAACACATTGAGATTCAGTATCATTTTCTAAGAGAGAAGGTGATGGATAAGGAGATTGAAGTCACACATACTTCAACAAAAGATCAGATAGCTGATATGCTAACCAAAAGCTTAGATGGACCAAAGCTACAGAGGTTCAAAGACATGGCAGGTATAAAGAAGATAGAGAAAACCTCAATTGATGATTGAGGGGGATCTCTTGGTGCAAGTTAATCAACAATTTAAGTTTTGATGAATTTTTGAAGTCAAGGATTGAAGAAAAGGTCAAGATATGAAGCATGAAGAAAGTACATGTTCAGAGAATGAAGATGTGTATACATATGTACATTAACTTAGAGTTAGCTCACTTATACTTTTGTATGGTTATGAGTTCGTACATATTTGCCTATATATACAAGAAAAAAATGTGGGGGAAAATATGAGAGAGTGTGAGAGAACAAGTTTTGAAGAGAATTAGAAGTCATTAGACACTTGTGAAGTGAGTAAGATAGCTCTCTCATCCAGATGTAAAACTTTTCAGTAATGAAGAAAAGTTGCACCCGATTTTTATGTGTGTTCTCCTTCTGTACTTGATCATTTCAAGAATCCTTTTGTAGGTATATAATTCCATAGTTAATGAGTCTATGGTTAAAGTTTGAGAGCCTAATTATAAACAGGTTGTGAGAATTATGAGTAGGAACATTCATATGTGAGAAAGTATTGAGTGTCTCCTAAAACAAGCGCAATCTCAATGGTCAAAGAAATGGTTAGTTCTCAATGCACAGTCTAAAGTTTTGCACAAATGAGGAGTCAAAATCTAAGTTGGAAGGTAAGCCATCTATGGATAAAAGCATTTGCATAAGTGGGCTCTAGTTTGGGAGAACCAAGCTTTAGAAGTTGCAGGTGTCAAAGTCGACTGTAAAGAACTATAGTTTTAGACATAGGTGACTTGTTGAGATCATCTCTCAAGATCTACTAAGTCTTTTGGAATAATTTAACTTGGACGAGGTGCGCAAACTATAGGCAACACCTTGTACAAAGTTTTATAAAAAAATTTACACATTTGATAAGCCAATGAATGAGTTATGTGCAGTAGACTGTCTGTGTAGTCATTTTCTTCACAGTGTGTTCAAGATTTTGGTAGTTGAGTATTGATCCTCCAAATTGGTGAAGGTTTTAAGTTATTCTTGATATAGAGGTGCTCTAACTTCAAGGATAACTGATTAACACTCTCCATCATCTATCTATCTATCCATCTATCTATCTATCTATCTATCTATCTATCTATCTATCTATCTATCTATCTATCTATCTATCTATCTATCTATCTATCTATCTATCTATCTATCTATTTATCTATCTATCTATCTATCTATCTATTGTTAAATGTTAAACGCAAAACTAACCATCAAAGACGCTTTTAAACATCTAATTGGGTTCTTGGGAGTGGAAGGGGTCTGTTAAATAGAGGCCCTATACTTGGTTCCCAAATTAACCACTTCACACACAACAATACACTGAGGCTCGAAAAGCCCTCAAGACTCTATTACACTTACAATCTTACAGTACTCAATCAAACTCTCCCAAAGTTTACCGAACACACTGCCCCAGACTATTCAGTATCGTGATACAGAGTGACTTGATTAACTCAAGAATTGTTTCGAATACCACTACTGTAACACTAGAGACAATAATAGTAATTCAACCTTCACCGAATAGGTACCAACATTCAACAAAACCGAAGACATGGAAGAACTCAACAGTCTCAGACACACAGTACTGGGGTCCAATACGCAACTTAAGACAACCCTTACTGTAGCTTAATCTTTACCGTACAAGGACAGATCTCAACACCGAAAACAACACAATACGACTCAGAGTTCTCAAAAAACTACCGCAACTACACAGACTTCATCAAACAAGTTACCGCACATTACAAAGAAGAGCGACACCACGATACGCGTAATTACTAGAACAATCGCCACAGAAACCCCGCAGAACGACTTGCTCAGACAACAGTCTAGCGATCTTCTGGACGTCTATGTAAATCACAATCTGACAAGTATCGATAACAACAAAAAACAGAAATGAGACAAAGTACTCAAAATTAACCAAACTCGACACACAGTAACGTCACAGTCTAATCACCGAGACAGACAGTCTGGTGATCTTACTGAACGTCATCGAAGCGTCTCTTTTTCATTGCTTTATATAAAGATTACAATCATCTTGTAACAACCTTTCGCTTGTGCGGACAAGATTTAGTTTTTACAATCGCCAATCCAGCGGCCGACTAACACTGGCACGCACGGTGGACTCGAACCCGCAGGTTTACAAAATTACGGTTCATCTATAATGCCTTCTAAATACATCGATCTGGCTAGTCTAAAAGTACGGGCAATTGTTTTCTTTAAGGCTTCTAACATCTATTTCAAAACATCTGGTTCTACTAATTGGGCATCTGTTCTTACAGAACTTAGGGAAATAACTTCGATCAGCAAAACTTCTACCTGCGTCTGCAGAAAAGCCTCTTGTAAATAAAATTCGTTTGATAAGGCCGCATCTCTGGTTACTTTCATTTCTTCAACTTGTTTGTCCATTCTGACTGATCTATCTTTTTGAGTGTCCAGCTGGTTCTCCCTTCTTTCTATTTCCTGGTTTTGGAACTGGATTGTCCTTGAGTAGGCATCTCTTTCTCTTCGGAGATTTGTTATCACTTTTTGTAGTTGAGCTTCCACTGTCAATATGCGTTTTACAATGTTGTTTACTTCTGATAAATCATTAGTGCGTCTCTGGAGTTATTCAGCAGTTTTCATAGCCAGATCATGCTGTTCTTGGCCTTGCTGTACTACTTCATCTAGCTGCTGTCTTGTTTCTTCTAACAAATTCCCTAACGCGATTCGTGCATCTTCTTTATCCTGTAGATCTTGCTTCAACTGAATGATTTCAGCATTTGCATCCTTTAATAATTCATCTTTCTTTCTGAGCTCAGCCAGTGCCGCATCTCTTTGATCGGAAATTGCTACCTGCTCGTCAATTCTTGCCTGTAACTCCTTAAGTTGTTCATGTAAGGCTTGATTTTCTACTTTAGCCACTACTAATTCTTCTTGTAGAGGACTAATGTCTGCCTCAAGTACATCCACTTTGTGTTGAAATTCCTCTCGGATGTTATCTGTGACTTGCTTCATTTGCACAGGTAGTTGTTGTGATAGTTGGATTAGCATTTGTCCCATGGATGCTAACTCAGACAATAAAGGAACTAAAGTAATCTGAGCTTGAGAACGGGGTTGAGAGGAAGAGGCGGTGAGGAGTTGCTGGGAATTCGGTGGGGAGTAGTTTGGTGATGAGGAGGAAGAAGCAGAGGGTTCGTCGGGGACAATGGGTGGACTAGGAATAGTGGGGTTGAGTGGAGGTTCCGGTGAAGGAGTGGGAAGAATAGAGTTAGATTCTATTACCTTTTCTGTGGTTTGTTTAGTGTCAACGATGTCGGTAGCTATGGACTCGACTGCTTTAAGCAGTTCTTTGAAAACTTCTTTAATAATATGTTCTTCATCCCCTTGCTTTTCCTGCTCCGATTTTTGCTGAGATGCTTCTTCTGACGAGCTTGTTTCAGATTCGGTGGGAGCCTCCTGTTCTTGTTGCTGCTCTGAAGAGGAGTGTGCTGATGACTCATGATGCATAGAGGTTGCGGTGTCGTGAAAGGTTTCTTCTTCGTTCGCTTCTTCTTCTTTGTCGTCTGCCTTCTCATTTGCAGCTGACTTGTGTACTTTACTATCTGATGAACTTATCCTAATTCTTTTTCGGTGGAGAAGGTGGAAGATCTCTTCGTCTTCTTCTTCATCGTCTTCTAATAATTGTGCAGATTCCTCATGGTATAGAATGGGCCCGCGGGGTGATGGTTGTGCTGCTAGAATGGTCGGAAATAAGAAACTGATGATGTGCGGTAGTCTGGATCTTGGCATATCTCCCTTGTTGACCTGCTTGATGATTGCAACACATTCTTTGTGAATGCGGCGGAAGAAATACGATGCAAAATTTACCGGCTCTCTCGCAGCCGAATCTATTGCCGAATAGAAAGGCCGAGAGATGCCATAGGTTCGCTTCTGCAGGTTAAGAATGGCTACTAAGAATTGTAGCGCGGATCTCTCAGGTTCAGGGCGATAGAGTATTGCGTATTCGTTGGATGAATACCTAGGAAACAATTGTATCATTGTTGCTATTGGCAGGTTTGGGCCATTTTCCCGACCTTGCTGAGGGAGTCGAAACGCATCAGCAAAGGCTTGGAATGTGATTACGGTACGGGATGGTAGGGATGTGATCGGCCAACTCTGCTCGGTGGCAGGTGTGGCAGCAATAGCGGCGATTATCTGGGCATAGAACGGGTGGCAATCCACTGAATGCCACGACAGTTCAGCGAAATTGGCCAACCCACGGATGCGCAGGAACTCTCCTACATCGGCAGGGAGTCTGTCATGGAAGGCGGCAAAGTTTTCCAGAGCTTCCATGGCGCACACGCTAAAAGCAATCACAGCACACAGAGCACAGGGTATACAGATATCACAAGCATGCAATTCACACAAACACAATAGCGACTAACATCGAAACGAAAAAGGTTAAGTAGATGCTTCGCAGTGGAGAGCAATCAAAATCACTAATCATCGTGCGACGTTGAGATGATAACTTCATAACTTCGGTGTGCATGCATGAGCAGAATTGATAAGGTAAGGCGGCTGTTGACATAATTAGGTATCAAAACACGGATATTTACAGATTTATTTTATTAAGTTCTCAAAAAACAAAAGAAAGAAAAGAAAAGAAAAGGAAATGCAAAAGACGCGGCCATTCCGCGGAACGTTTCAGTGTGGATCGGATGCTTGTTGATACGGCCGCAGCTTTGAACCATTTATCACCTTTGGAAGAGGAATTCCGGTCAAAGTAGTCAATCGAAAAGTGGCTTGGCCCACCTGTTCAGAAATCCGGTAGGGACCAAACCATCGTAACTTGACTTTTCCAGCAGAGCGATTCGATTTTGCATTGTAAAAGAGTACAAGTTGCCCCATTGTAAAAATTGGAGTCTTTAGATATCGATCATGTGTTCGAGCTTTTCTTAACTGTACTTCCTGAATAGTCAGAAAACTGTCCCACCGATGCTCGTCTAATTCTATGAGTTTATCCAACCAAAATGACAGAGATTCTTCAGGTAACAGTTTCTGAGTGAGAGCTACACGTAAACTTGGCACAACAATCTCCATGGGTGCTATGGCTTCCAACCCATAAGCCAATTTGAAAGGGGTTAATCCTGTTGCTACTTTGTATGTAGTCCGGTACGCCCGTAATGCTACAGGTAACAGTTGATCCCATCTTTCCGGTGATTCCAGAATCAGTTTTCGAAGCATATTTAACAAGGTTTTGTTTGTACTCTCAGCCAAACCATTAGCACGAGGATAATATGGTGAACTGAATTTGTGCATAATCTAAAAAGAATGTGTGAGTACTTTCATTAAATTGTTAACAAAATGAGTGCCTTGATCTGTAACCAGCTCAGAGGTAAGCCAAAACGTGGGAAAACATCTTTCATTAGACATTTCGCCACCGAAACAGCTATGGCGGACCTTAAAGACCATGCTTCTGCCCATCTGGTAGCATAGTCTGTACATGTCAGAATATAATGATTATTAGTGAGGATTGCTGGAGGTGTAATAGGTCCAATAAAATCTAGACCCCACTTCTGAAAAGGCTCCAACGGCAAGACAGGTTGTAGAGGGAAAAAATGGTGTTATAGGGGCTGTCCAGACCTCTGACAAGTATCACATTGTTTGACAAACTGAGATACATCCCTGTTCATAGTGGGCCACCATAGTCCGCTTTGCAGAATTTTTTTGTACGTTAAATCTGCTGCAAAATGGCCACCGGAAGGAATTGAGTGAGCCAAAGAAATGACTGAGTTAACTTCATGTGGTGGGATACAACGAAGTAAAACTCCAGTGTGATCCATATACTATACTTCTCCAGCAATTAACCAAAATTTGCGACTGTACACTGCAATCTTCCTACGCATTGCAGAAGATGTTGAAGAAGGAGGACATCCATCAGTCAGAAAAGTTAACAACTGATCATAGTAATTAGTTATCACAGGAGGATCTGCATCTTCATCATTAGTCGCTTCAGTACTATAAATTGATGGTGTGGTGTCATCAACACCGACCGGAGCTTCACTGGAATCTAAGCGAGAAAGGAAATCTGCTAAGGCATGTGAACTGTCGGGCCGATGAATTACTTCGTAATCAAACTCTTGTAGAAGTAGAACCCGACGCGCTAATCGACCACCTAAATGCTGTTGCCGAACCAGATAGACAAGTGCAGCATGATCTACATGAAAAGTAAATTTGCGACCAAGTAAATAATACCTGAATTTCTTCACAGAATATACTAAACCCAGACATTCTCTTTCAGTTACAGAGTAATTCTTTTCAGCAGGGGCAAGCCTTCGACTTGCATAGTAAAGAGGTCTGAACCATTTATCCGTTTGCTGCATTAGAACACTCCCAATTGCTATATCTGAAGCATCTATGAAAACATGGAATGGGCGATCCCAGTCAGGAGGCTGTAAAATTGGAACCTGTGTTAATAAACACTTTAAACGATTAAATGTTGTTTGACATTCCGGAGTCCAATCAAACTGTTTAGGAGTCTTCGTGATTAAACGATTGAGTGGAATGGCTAAATGAGCGAGCCACCGTAAGTGACGACCATGCCAACGGACTTGACCCATAAATCTCATCACTTCTTTTGGTGTTGTAGGCACAGGCGCTTCTAACACAGCTGTAATTTTATCCGGATCTACTTGGATACCTTGTGCAGATACAATGTGACCAAGTAACTTTCCACATGAAACCACAAACACAGATTTTTTTGGGTTCAGAAAGAGTCTATATTCTCTGCATTTCTCAAAGCAACACCGTAAATGGAACAAGTGTGCTACCATCCTACCGAACAAAGAGAAACCATCAAGATATACTTGCATAAACGAGGTAAGATAAGGGGAGAATATTTTCTGCATACACCTCTGGAAAGTACTGGGGGCATTTCTTAATCCAAACCACATTACGGTACAAGCAAAAACACCCCAATTGGTAATGAATGCTGTTTTTGGTATATCTTGTTCAGCCATTCTAACTTGATTATACCCACTGTATCCATCTAAGAATGAGTACATTTCGTGTCCTGCTACTCTGTCAAGCATCGTGTCAAGAAAAGGTAGAGGAAACGGATCAGGCACCATGGCTGCATTAAGTTTTTGGTAATCCACACATATCCGTAGTTGCTTATTCTTTTTAGGAACAATAACAATTGGTGAGATCCATTCGGCGTGCTCTACTGGTACAATGAATCCGACTTTTAGTAACCTATCTAGCTCTGCCTTTACCTTTGCTGCATAGTTTGGGTTCATCCGGTAGCTGGGTCGTTTGATCGATTTTGCTTCCGGCTTCAGCATGACCCTATGTTGATAAATGCGAGGGTCCAAACCTTTCATGTCTTTGTAGTCCCAGGCAAAAACATCAGAGAATTCTCGAAGTAGCTAGATTAAATCTGCTTGAAACACTTCAGGTAAGGTTTCCCTTATCTTGACAGGACGCGGATTTTCTTCATCTCCTAAATTATAGGTGTTCAACTGATCTTCTGGAACATAGAATTGTCGGGGCTTCTCTGTATCATCCGCTGGGTTTAAAAGTTATTGTAGATCAACGTCATCTATAGCAGCAGTATCTTCTTTTTTTTCTTCTTCAGTCACAGGCATCACCGTACAAACTGTCGGATTCCAATTATCTACAACAGATTGTAGATCAACAGTTCCTAGGGAGATCAAATCAATATTATTCTTCAAAAACTCTTCTTCTTCATCATCCGACAAACCATCTAACATATGAACTGGTTCTGCAAAATAAGGTATAGCATGTAATTCACAAGGCTGTATAGCATCTAATTTTACAACATATTTGTGATTATTGTCTTTGAAAGTGAGTTCCTGTGCAGACCAATCCTGTATCACCTTAGCTTGTTTCAGCCAAGGACGGCCAAAAAGAAGATTATAATCCAAGCTAGATTCCGGTAATTCTAGAATGACAAAGGTCATCTTAAATGTTGTACCGTGCAAAGTTATTGGTACATTCCGCACAAGTCCTACTGGATGGACTCTGGACTGGTCGGCCATTCTCACAAAAAACTGGACTAGTTCAATTTCGGTCCATCCTAACTTTTTACAAAGTGCTGCAGTAGCTATGTTTACACCAGATCCACCATCGATTAGTACCTGTGTAATTTTATGATTTTTATACCATACCGTTATCAAAGGAACCAAATGATCAACCGTAGAATCAGGTTTCGATTGCACTGTCGTTGTTGCTGGAATGCAAGAAGATACAGGACTGAACTGTTGTTGAAATTGTTGCCGAACTCCCGGTACTAAGGCAAGTAATTGACCAAGAGGCAGAGTAATGGATGCTTTAGATAAAATTTCCCACGCTTGATTTACTTGATTTGTACCTTTCACCGATTCTGAAGACGAGGCGTTGGTTATTGAACTTGACTCTTGCTCTTGTGCAGTTTCCTTTGGTAGTGGAACTTGTGTCACCGGAATAGGATCTGGGAACACTGGAGGTTCTGTGGTGGTCCACTGACTAGCCTTGTCATATGTTCTTTGCTGTTCTTGGATGCCTGGTTCAAATATTTCAGTTGCTGGTTGTAACGGCCTACCGAATCTGGTCTTAACTATTGCAGCTTGTGTTTCTATAGGTGTGATCTGAACCATATTAGTCATTGGATTCTGACATTCTTTTTTCCTTTGATCATATTCTGCTGCATCCTTACAAAACCGTCGTATGTGGCCAAATTCACTGCAAAAATGGCAGCGAGGTGGTGGCAAATTAGTATTTTCTTGTGCTGGTCCTGCCTGCCAACGGTTTGCATTGTAGTTGTTATTTCTCTGTCCTCTGTAATTTTGATATGAGCGACTGGTTGTTCGGGTTCCTATATAATAGCATTGACAGTGGCTGGTCCTTGTACTTTGGCATTATATGCACAACTTTCGGTGGAGTGTCCAGTAGTATTGTAGATAGAGCAAAACAATTGATTAAGTGCACAAGTGGCACTGGTGTGCCCTGAATTCTTGCATGTGTTGCAGAACATCTATCTAGTCGGATCTTCTGCAACATTTTTACTTGCTTTTAACCATTCCAAATCTTTTGTAAATCCTCCAACCTTGTTTTCTAGCTGCAAAGCCATTGCAATCACCACATCTAATGTCATAGCTCCCACACAACGTATGATCATAATCTGTTTAAGTTGCGGAGTCAAACCATTGATAAACCATTGAGTGATAACGTCATTCGGCAGATTGGCATGGGCTAGTGGTAATTGCCTCAAATGAGTTCTGAATAGGGTGGCATATTCCTGTACTGTTTGATTTATCTTCTGTCTATTGTTTTGCAGGTAATCAAAAATTTCGGCTGGATTTTTCTTTAGCCTGAATCTCTACAAAAATGCATCCCTTACCCCTTAATAGGTGCCGAAATGGTTAATATCATATTATGTAAGCCACCTGGCTGCTTCATTAACTAACGTGCACTGGAATACAATAGCTTTATACGCCGGATCCGGTGGATGATTGAGCACTGCGTAACTTATCTCAAATGTGCGTACATGAGCATCTGGGTCATCACCGAATTCCTCCGAATTTAGTGTACGTTACTCCTGTTGGAGTCGGCCTGGGTGGAAATAGATGCTGTTGTTGTTGTTGTTGTTGTTGTTGTTGTTGTTGTTGTTGTTGTTGTTGTTGTTGTTGTTGTTGTCCACTCATCGTGCTGCCGGTTGTATTGTGACTATCTTCTGTATCTTGAAGCTGGATATCTGAACCGTCGGAATTCGTATCGTCAGCTTGTGCACTCTCCGGCTTGATAATCTTGTTCAGCATGTTTCGGATTTCAGCTTCGTATAAGCTACCTTCCTTCTTGATATCAAATCTAGGAAAGCTTACTCCAAATAGCGGTGACTCGACTGAAGGTTCACCAAGAAATGGCAAACCGTCACCGAAAAACTGTGAACTTTCAGCAACTGGTACCGAAATAACACCGGAAGGTGTCGAATTTTCACCAAAACAAGGTGCTTCTTCTCCTTCACTGATTTCTCTGGCCAAGACGTTTCTATCCGTAAACAAATTTGAATCTTGACCCAATGGTGTTAAATTAACTTCAGGCCAAGACGTTTCTATCCTGGCAGACTCTGGAGTTGCTATATCTTCGATAGACTGTGTCGGAATCGCACCAGAATCTGCCAGAAATGTAGTACCTTCCACCGAAAATACTACCGAAATCACTACTAACGTTCTTCACTTCCATGGCAACTGGGTTAAACCTATCTGTGCTTCTACCTCCTGGAGGCGTCCTTAGCAAATTAGGTACCCAAGGCTGTTGGTACTTCGGATATGACTCACCAGATCGAGTAACCGGCATATATCATCTTTTGTACTACTCGCGTACTAATACTGTCGATTCACAATCTATATTCGTGTTTCCAAAATCGATTTGCAACA